>SNQJ01S0186518.1:0-13641 GCA_010110895.2 Picea sitchensis
ATTCTTTCACCAGATCTGCAGATCAGTCGAAAAGAGACATGATACTCCCAGCTTCTCTCCATAAGAGTACTATTCTTTCATGCATTAAATTCTTCCACCAGATCTTCAGATCAGTCGAAAAGAGACATGATTTTGATTGGGAGTGAATTTCCCTCTATTTCTTCATTTCTTATGTTATATTCAACATCCCCTCTTGCATTGATAGAGCTTCAAACGAGCTTCTTTTGAAAGCACATTTACACTTTTGTTCAATTATCTATAAACCAGCATATACATAATGAGATTTTACCTTTTTAACTCTATCCATGATTGAGGTCACTGATAAGTTTTTCATATTGTAATTTTGTTCTGCCCATTCTTGGTATTCCCAGATTATATAGGTTGGTGAAGCCTCCATGGGAGACTTTCTTTTAGCAACCATAGAGTATAAAGTTCATCTATTGTTTGTTAACCATAGAGTATAAATTCATCTATTGTTTGTTAACCATAGAGTATAAAGTTCATCTATTGTTTATTTGTTCCATCTCCCGTAACTGATTTTATTGTTTGTTCGTTTCCTGTCAGTTACTAATTTGAAAGAAATCTAGTGATTTTAGCGGAAGTTTAACATACCTCCTACCCTACAGTCACTTGGAATCCATGTTCCATCAAAGTATACTCAAACCTTTGTTTTGTTGATATTTGGAATCTCTATAATTATAGGACTTTTCACTTTTTAAGACTCCATATCCATCCATAATCCATAGGTATAGGTACACCTAATTTGATGACTTATCTAAACTGGTTCAATTCACTTGCTTTGAAATGTCACGTTTCTTGTCAACCATAGAGCTCGTGCAACCGTACAAGGCAAGGATTTATGTTCTGTCGCTTATTTGTCCTTATACCAATTCTCAAATATTTTTCCCTTGTCAAATATTTTTCCCTTGCCATTTTCCTTCCCTAGCAATTAGTTTCAAAGCTTCATTCAACAATTCTTTTGAAAGATCGACTGAGTAATGATCTTGTTTGCAAATAACACACATATTAGATTCTTGTCATTATTTGACAAACCCAACCAAGACTTTTGAGCTTCTATAACACCTTCCATCACCATATTTTTTTTTACTTTTCTCATTTTCTTTTATTTTAGCCTCATAACCTAGCTTCGATGTATAGTACCTTGTAGCCTTGTTTTTTTATCATATAATTTCATCTTCGTTATTAAGTTTGATTACCATTTTTCTTTTTACCTTTTCTCATTTTCTTTTATTTTAGCCTCATAATCATATTTCTTTTTACCTTTTCTCATTTTCTTTTATTTTAGCCTCATAACCTAACTTCGATGTATAGTTTCTTGTAGTCTTGTTTTTCTATCATATAATTTCATATTCGTTATTAAATTTGATGGCATTGCATTTAAAACTATAAATATATTTAAGACTAAAAATATATTGATTCCGCTCTTCTACCTTTTTCCATTTAAATCTAATTTGATTCCATTCATCTACCTCTTCTTCATTTAAATCTAATGATATTGTTATTTTTAGACCTTGGTTTTATATCTAATTTGATTCCAATTCTCTACCTCTTCTCCATATAAATTTAATAATTTCCAATCCTCTAACTCCTCTCCATATAAATCTAATAATATTGTTTTAAATCTAATAATATTGTTGTTTCTCTACCTTAGTTTCATATAGAATTAAACATAAGGTTTGTTGCATATGCGAAGTTATCTCCTAATATATGCGATGTTATCTCCTAATTGGATAGGTTTTTAAAGATTTAATAGCCTCTAATTGCCTTTACACCTCATCCATAGGTGTTTCCCCATTTTAATTTTATCTCCTTTCACAATTTTTCAGGCCAACTATTTCCTAGCAATGGAAAAGCTTTTAATAGTGCCTTACAAATGATTGAAGTCTCTCCAAAAACTTCCACTTCACTTCCAATCCATTCCTCTATGGTTTTAGGGTTTTTCTACTTTTGTTTCTTACTTGTACCATAGATCTTCATTTCTCATCATTATTCAAAGTCTTTTTGCCATTAAAATATGTTCAATGGAGGAATATTCTTTAATCTCAACCCTCCATCTTCTTTTGGTTTTGCTAAATTTTTCCATTTAATCAATGCTAAATTTTTTAAAATTTTCTTATTTTTTCTAACAATCATTTTGGTATGTATGTTAGAGAGATCCAATAGACAAGGATCCTCAAATTGACATGATCAAAGTCAACTACTTCACCGCATAAGATTAATTAGTCACCCTCCCTTCAATTTTTAGGATCCTCAAATTGACATTAATAAAGTCAACTACTTCACCACATAAGATTAATTAGTCACCCTCCCTTCAATTTTTAGGATCCTCAATTTGACATAATCAAAGTCAACTACTTCACCACATAAGATTAATTAGTCAACCTCCCTTCAATTTTTAATTTTTAGATATCTTAAAATTTTATGAAAAGGTGGAGTAAAGGATATCATCTATGTATGCAAACTATCTCTCTAAACCCTCCCCCAATGTTTAAAGGTGGAGTAAAGGAAATCATTTATGGAACTATCTCTCTAAACCCTCCCAGCCATTGAAAATGATATGATTTATGAACATTCACTTCCATCCTTGTTGTCTTGTTATTTAAATCCAAGATTTCTTTATACTTTCCTACTTCCTAATTGTTCTTACACCAAACAGGTAAAACCTTAGATATCTTAAAATTTTATCAAATATGGAGTAAAGAATAGTATCTATGCAAACTATCTCTCTCTAAAATCTCCTCCAAACCATTGAAAATGATAGGATTTATGAACATTCACTTCCATTTTAATACCCTTTAAATAGTAAACATGATTAGGAAAGATAGTTATCCATTTTAATACCCTTTATGTTTCTTGTTCTTTTTGATTCACTTGCCATTCAATTCAACCCTTCTGCTACCAATGAGAATAAAAAGGGAGACATAGGGCATCCCATACATAAGATAGAAGAAATTGGATGTTGAATCATTGATTAGTGCCACAAAAGAAGCTACGGAAATGCATCTTGATTCCAATTTACTACTAGGGTTCTCATTGCAATATCTATCAAAATTAATATAAGATATAACCAACTCACCTTATCATAAGCCTTAGTGAAGTCTATTTTCATCATCATTGTTGAGGTTTTGTTCATTTTCATTTGATGAGGTCCTTCTTGTGCAGTGCTTATTGTTTTTTTTCTTCATATGAGGTATGATCGATGTATTATTACAATGATGAGTGTTCCATATATAGGAAACATATGGTGACCATCCATGAAATGATGCGTCCCTTGAATAATAATAACTATTTATGATTATCATTCACTTATTATATATATGATATTTAATAATCAATAATTAAATATTATTAATTATTATTTTAAGAGAATGTCTTTTCGATGTTGTCCAAACATCAACACTCCCTTTCAGCGAAGGAGACATTCTGCATCATGCCAAGATTGTCTTTAAAGTATACAAACTTCACCCTAGACTCATGACACTTGTTTGTCAGTCTCGGGAGATGTCTCTCTCCCACCTGAACAGAGGATAAACTCCTTCTGTGGCTCTCCTTTTACCATTCTTTTCTCTAGTGATATCATGGCCAATACTTCAAGGCTTCACCCCTACAGTCGGTTGTTGACAATTCAAACAATAATACATTTACATTGTTCACATGCCATAGCATGGTAATCATAATTAATGATTAATTACAAGTTGGAGGAAACATGGGTGTTACAATCCCCTCCCCTTTAAAAAGGAACATCGTCCTCAGTGTTCTTTCTCAATAACACCTGTCATGCCTCTGTCATTCCCCTGCTTCAGAAATCTTGATCTTCTTTCTGGGTCAATTCATTTCAGACTCTTGGCCTTCGTCACTTGCCTTCAATAATCTTGGACAACAAGCATATAACTCACAATTTTATGCGAATTTATTTCACTGTTGTTCAAAATTCAAGAGGAAAATTTCATAATGTAGCACACTACTTATCTGTGTAGTTCGTGGATTTGCATCCACATGGCTGTCTTGTTATTTCAGCTCACTGTTTTGTTGGACATAACCATTGTGTGCATGATCCCAATCAATATTTTATGAGGATGATCAAAGTCTCATCTACCTTGTGGTCACTCACTCTCCAGGCCCAGGCTTAGGCATCCTCTTCTTTGCTATACAGTCCCTCCGGTGACCCGTATTTCCTTGCCAAAGATTTCTTGCATAGGAAGATCTCTAAAGACTTCGTTGAGCCTTATAGTGGAGGCGTCCCTCAGACTTGTTTTTCCAAGGCATCCCTCCAGCTTGTGTTGCCATAACACATCATGTTCTAGGGTGATCATGGCTTACCACATGTTTTCCTTTTCTAGCAGTAATCGTTTTTCATGCTTTCCAGCTTGACAATGTTCATCTGTCCTTTCTGGATGGATATTTTTCTTCTCACTTATATCATATGTATACATAAATTTATGAGATATTATCATAAATTTTAATTTTAGCGTTTTATTGCAAATCTGTCACCTGCAGATTTTTCAATTCCATATTTATTTTCAGATTTGTTCCATACAAGGACTAGATCCACAAACATGAGACTTTCCTTCTGATAGCAGTTCGACTTAGCAGGCAATTGGTCTTCTTTATGGGCTTATGATACTGCGATATCCAAGACCCTTTTCTTCCTGCAATTTCAACATTCCTTAGCCAAACAAATTATTATTTTTCATGCACATTATATTTTCAAAATCATGCATACTAACAGTTCAAGTCATTTTCTTCTAAGCAAGGGTACAAAGCAAAATGAAATACATCATTGTTTACGTATGCGTCCTTTCAACATACTATTTTTGTTTTTTCCAAATGCAATTCATATATCAAATAACTTTAATCAGTGTGCCAATCTCCATGGCCACATCCATACCCAATGTACAGTGACATTGGTTTTAAATTATTATATTTCATGTCAGGCACTTTTGCCAAGGGGTGTTGAGACTCAACCCACTTATTACCATATGGATTCTATGTCCATATTTATTATTATAGCAAAACCATAATTTCTACTTTGAATCGACCACAACCTCAAATCATCACTCATGAAACTCAAAGTTTCACATGAATGCCTTTAATCATTTTTTTCGTTACCAATAATCAGGGTACCAACATTTCGGGTCACCTAATTTCTCTCTTTGCCAAGCATACACTTTGTAGAGTACTAGAAGATACGTCTTCCACAATGGGCAACCCTATATATGCCCCATTATTTTACCACATGCATCTTCTCAATGCATTAAATCAATGTGTTGTCTATGAACACTTTTGTTTCCAATCATTCCTTGATTGGTCAATGCAAACATATCCGTTCATGAATTCTTTAAAGGGTTACAATGATGTAAGGCCTAAGTTAGACCTTTCCAAATCCTTCTTAAATACCGACAAAATTCAAAACCGGATTCACAAATCACCCAAGAACCCAATCACAATACGAGTTTACGCAGTATTAATGCGTGGGTTCCTTGTAGGTTCACCCACCAATTGTTCACAGATCGACGATTCACAGTGACTACGGAACCCCAATGTGCTCGCTCTTTATCAGAGAGTTCAATCTCCGCAATATGAAAAGTGCTCGTCTGACTCTTTTAATCATGGTCGTTGATCATCCCCCCCGACGAGATAAACGGTGTCGGTTGATTGCGTACCATGATCTAGCACGTTTGTTAATTTCTCCTTCGCGATCCATAATGATACCCAATCATCGATCTAATCGAACAACTGGTGTTTGATCCGTTAATTCCAGTGGATCTTTAAGTCGATCTGATGACTAAGACCGACTCACATTAATCTCATCTGTCAGGTTCTTGATTAACTTGATTCGATCAGGGTTTTCTTCCTTGATCACGACCTCGATCTGTCGCTGATTGAAGGGATTTCTACAATTTCTTTCATCGTATATAATTGAAAAAACAAACAAACTTCCTAACCACTAAGCTTCTCAATGCCTTCTAGAGGTATTCGAGAGATTTATTACATAACAAAATGAACAATTTGGGAACCAACTCTCTTAGTAAAGGGTTTTGACCTTTTGAGCCAAAAGAGATCATTTGGTTCAGATGCTCTTGCACCATACAATTAGTTTTCACTGCCATAGGTTCACACCTCTATCATTCAGGTTCTCCTTCATGAATCATACCCTACTTGGGTATCCATGGCATACAACTGCCTTTCAAAATTTTGTCCATAACATTAAGACAATAAAACATTTAAGAAGGGATTCTTACCCAATCCATTCATACCTTGTGCCACATAGGCACAACCACTTTTTATACATGTTCTGGCTGTCGACACCCTCTATGATATTACCTTATCAATGGTGCTTCCTAAGGACTTCTAAAGTCCCTTCAACAATCTTTCCACAACAACCTTCTCATAGTCATCCTCTACTTGAGGTTGTCTATCATTGGCCACTGTTTCTCTCAACAGTTCCAATTTCTCTCTACACATGACATACATCATAATTATGTTAGTCGTCAGTTTTCAGATATGTCATAGCATATCTCTATGCACTTCATTACATTATTCTTAATGTTTTCATGAATTCAATAAAGACAGTTCTCAACTGTTTCTGCAGTAATACAACCCTCACTATGGTGTCAAAACATTTACTTTCATTAGCGTACTAGATTTCCCATCCCATAGAAAAACATAATACATAACAAGAAAGGAGTTAAGAGTTCTTCCCTTTTTCCAACTCCTTCTACACAGTGTGGGACTTTCAACCCCACTGATTTATTTCTAAGGCCTCACTGTCTTTTCTTACATGGTTTCAGCCAAGCCAACTCAATCAAACATACTTATTTATTTATTCTCCCTTTTTCCAGCTGTACTTGTTCTCACAACTGCTCATCTAAGACCTACAATTCTGTAAGCAATTCATAGTTCTTAGGGTGAGAAAAGTGTTCCTCCATTTTCCCTTTCCTTACTTTTGCAATTTACTCCCGGGATCTTCCTGCTATTTTCCTTGGGCAACCTTGGTTAGGCCTCACCCTAACCTTTTTGGATACATCAACATGCTTTAATAACAAAATCTTTGTTCATAATGGATCATGAACATGTGCATCCTTCACATTATATTTTCAGTTAGTCAAAATTGTCAACATTCCTTTATTAGTTTTCTATCCATACATGATGTTTTCAAAATGGAATCCAGGGTATATATATATATATATATATATATATATATATATATATATATAAGCTTGTATCTCACTCCTTAATTCCCGACAGTCATTAAGTTTGTGACTCTGTCTTCCTAACATAGTCCTCACACAATTCCTCCACAAGAAACCCCTCCAGCATGCAATTTCCTTATTTGCATATCCATCACTATCTGTATTTACCTCAACCTTGAGTTAACTTCAGCCATTTACCAAATATTCCATAAGGAATATAAACATGCATTTTTGTCATGCATCCAAATTATGTATCCACACACATTCTGGTTTTGTTACTTACATTCATGATGTATTTAACCATATGCATAATCATAAGTCTCTTATCATAACAACAGAGCATCTTTGCTCCCTTACTCTTTCATCTATTTATATTAGTTTTTCCCGAGGGAATGGAACACATTCCCCTCAAGCGATCATTCAAAACAAAAATTTCATGACTCTTCAGAATGAAGTCAACCATGCATCCATGGTATTCATTAAACTTTGGTAAGTGAAATTCTTGCCTCACAGTCCACTCATCAAGGCAGTCATATTGTGCCTTTTGTATGCATATATTCATATAGGGGCATCACTTTCACCTTTAATATCATTCATATCTAATTGGTATTATTATCTGTCTTCATGTCAAGAATCCTCACAATGCATTAAACCCATGCATTCAAACATATACAAACATAGCTAAACATTCATCATGCAAGCTCATTGCTTGCACCCTTTCCATGTCCTTCATGGACATATCAACTTACGGATCCTTCTCCCAAGGATCTTACTGCCATTCTCATGACAAGTTCCATAGAGACACTCAACATTGATCTTTCCTCTCAGTTGAGAACTTGCAATCATTTACATGATATCCACCTGGCAGTTTAACAGACACAGTCATAACCATGTTTCCCTTTCTATACGATAACAACTAGCAAGAAAACACTCTTGCCTCAACTTCCATAAAAACATTTCCCAACTCATAAATACAGTCTGGGCAATTATAACCATGCCCAAGGTAACAAAACAACCAATCTAGCTTCCAACTGGTCTTGATCAACATACCTTTCGATCAAGGAAATATTTTTCTAGATTCCCCTCACTACGATTTAAGTACACCAAACCATATCTATATGGCTACCATCCACCACTGGATGTCAATATGACCCATTGGGCATCTAGAAGTCTCCTAACATTTCCTTTACCACATTCATGATCAACATTTAATTAACCATTTTACCTTATTTATAATAAAGTTTGATGTCTAATAACATTTGGACTATTCCCTTAAAGCCCAAATAAAATTTTGAAGTATGTTACTTACTAAGTATTCTAGTTCATAACTCTAGAGTATCTTTAGATCATAATCAGTCTTAACCATTACACCTAGAACTCTTTCTTTTGTTCAGTAACAACCAGGGGCGGAGGTCACTCTCCTCCTTCCACAAGAATTCTGGCAGATTAGTTTCATATCCACCAAGCAAGGGAGGCTGCTGTGATTTCTCACTCAATCACTCCATATTTCTACAACTTCGTTTATCAGCTTGATTAGAAAAACACTGCCCAACAATTCTTGTACCCAGAAACAAAATTTGTTTCTCAGTTCCCTTCAAAAACCGAGAGTTGCACATGCTTTCCCTTTTCAAAGAATGGTCACCAGATTCATTCTTCTTTCATAGACGCATCCTTAAGTTAATAGGGACACACACTCTCTTTTCAAAGAATGGTCACCAGATTCATTCTTCTTTCATAGACGCATCCTTAAGTTAATAGGGACACACACTCCCCTAACACAACCGTGAGCTTTTGAACTTGATCTTGTCACTTCACTTCTACCTTCATGAAGGTTGTTCTCAATTCTACAGGGTTCCTTTTTAATTGGTTACTGGGTCATTCCAACAACAATTTTCATTCATTATAGTTCAAATAAATTGACCTTATCATTTCCATCAATCCTCTGATCGTGAGGGATCATACACATATACAAGGTTTAATCCTTCACTAAAACAATAATTATTACTGCTGCGGATCCTTTCAATCCATTCACATCCAAGTCTTGCTATTACTGCTCGTCAACATAATCCCACTCTTGTAGGATTGGCTATCATTTCCCCACAAGAAATGATAGGATTCCTTTTCCACATACCAGCATGATTCAATCTCGTTGGGTATGATACCAACTCAATTTTAATCTGCATCCTTCTTCTCAAGGAACTTATGCAAATAATTTCCGTTCGACAGTAATATTCTCAACATGCTCATCTTAGCCTTGGTAACCTAATCTTATCACTGTACAACATACAATTGCAAAGTGAAGTCAACTTCTTTATTTGGAAACATTAGCAACATACAATGCAGATTTCCAAAACATCTATCAATAGTAGAAGGCTTCATTCCTTTCTTCATTAGAGGTTTAACTAAGCCTCTTAGGAATGGGCAAGACATGGTGTCACCCCTAAAAGTTCTCTAATACTATTTTTATATGACTCGTGCATGAGCCCAAGCAGACCAAGTATTGTTGCCATGCTCTGATACCGATTTGTAACACACTCGACACCTAAATACTCTTTTAAGGGATGGGGCATCATAATCTCATTTTCCTTAATTATCTCAAATCTTAATTCCGGGATCTCCATCACGTTCTTCTCATTCAGAACTTTCCAACCACTGTCTTCATGCTCAAAAATTAGCTTAGGATTGGAAGAAATGCCCTTCCACAGTCCTTCAGGCACTTATTGGTCAAGGGCCACGTGGCATGTACGTGGATCCGACTCATACGTATCATCCTGAGTTCTTCGAGATCCCGGAGCTTCCAACACTCCTAAATCTATGGCGGAAATCCATCCACCAATAATCCGATGACGGATCTCCCTCCACGTTAACACATATGCTTACAGGATAAGTTCGACGCTTTTGGGAGTATACTGTCTAATGGCACTAGTCTCCTAGAGTTCCTATCTCCTGAACTCCTGTGAGCTTTCCACGTGGCTTCAGCCTTCGGTCATTTTCTACGACACTGCACCCCAGCTCTTCCGGAGCTCCTATCTCCCGAACTCCCATGAGCCTGCCACGTGGCTTCGACCTTTGGGCCTTTCCACGATGCTACACCCCCAACTCTTCCAGAGTCCCGAAGTCCCAGACTCCCGAAGTCTCAGACTTCACCATTCATATGGTCAGGTAGTCACTTACCAGGGGGCTGACACGCAGTGAGGGTCAGGGGTGACACGTGGCCTCGTTAGAGGGTGACACATGGCCTCGTCAGTGGGTGACACGTTCCAATAGGCATATAGGGTCTACGAAAATCACAAATCGAGGTGACACGTGGCTCATCAATCGTGGTTCCACGTCACCCTAGTGACATCGACTTGCCATGTCACACCAGACTGACAACCTTATAATGTCCCTCAGATTTCACAGTCGAGATCCGACCACATAGATACATAGATCCATGGCTCTCGTTACTTTGGGACTTCAACCTTCAGTATTTTTGCGGTGCAAACTCCTCGTTACTCCCGGAGTTGGTCAGCGTTGGGCGAACCTTAGCCTAGATCTAACAGACAGGTTCTGGCCACATGGACCCACAGATCCACGACTCTCGTTACTTCGGGAATTCAACGTTCGAGAGTTTTGCAATGCAAACTCCTCGTGACTCTCGGATTTCGTCAACGTTGGGATGACCATATCCTAGGTCTGATGGTCAGGGCCTATCCACGTAGACCCACAGATATACAACTCTTGTGGCTTTGAGAATTCGACGTTCAGAACTTCGGGAGTTCCTCCTCCCGTTAACACAATGACTCAAAACTGTCGAAGTGCAACTCTTCGAATTGTGGGATCTGGAGACATGTTTCTTTCCGATGAGCGATCCCAATTCACTTCAGAGTTTGGGACTTCGGAGGATCTGTTTGCCTTATGAAAAATACACAAACTTTGCCGAACTCGCAAAGACTGAGGAAGTTAGGTGGGGTTAATACTCGTGCTCCTTCTCCAAATTCAATGGTCGCGACGAACCTTGGCTCCTCCCGAATGGATTTCGTCTGCTCGTTTTCCAAACGAAGGGATCCTTTCTTTCGAGACTTAAATCTCGTTATCCTTCTTAAGCTTCATATTCTCTTAAGGACTTAGGCACAGACGTGCGCTTTGCGCTCTTTATCCTAAACTTGAGACTTAGAAGAACCTCCCATGCACCCCTTGCGCTCGTTCACCAAACTTTGGAACTGAAGAGGTTCTCGGTCTCTGTCTGCCTTGCAGAGACTCTATGCATACATGCACTACCTTTCCTGAGCTTAACAAACTCCTTTTTCTAGGAGATTCAAAACAGTTGGAAGTATTGTTGATATGCATACGTGAAAATGTGCCCAAGGTCGAAGGACTCACAGTTCATTTTCTCTAACTTGAGCCATTATAGGGCTTGAGCCTTTATGTGTACAAACCATATAGTTCCTTACTTGCTTAAATACACAATCAAGCAAAAGATAAAGGAAAACAGTGTAACCATCAAGCAAACATGCATATTCCTGAAACATTCACAGGATATCCAACTTAGTTTTACAGTTACAACTCAATTATACAAGGTATGAGAATACTTATCTATTACATGTTGCAACTGACTAACTGATTGTGGGTGTGTGCCTTTCCACCCAACCATAGGCTCAGAGGAATTCACTCTTACCACTTTGGCCACCCCTGTGCCAAACCATGATATCACTAGGGAATCTATTACATTTCTCAGAGACTCTCTCTCTATCAAAACAACCCTGCAAGGTTTATCAGAGGCTTCCTCAGCATCAAGCTTGTGGTCCTCCTATTTTCTTCTGCATATCCAGGTCGAGCTTTCCCTTATGCGCATGCACTCTTGTCTGGTGTCTCTCCCGCTCTCTACAGAGCCTCATGTGGGCTCTCTCCCCTGAACTGTCTGTGCATGTATTATTTCTTTTTGCCTGCCTTTACCATGATGGTTCTCCACCTATCATGTTCCTTCTATCAGAAGGAAACTTGGGTCAACTTGGGTCTGCAGGACTCTGTGGTACTTAAGTCTAACAACCTCTTGTCTCCTCAGCTAGACGATGTGTCCATTCATGGGGGTGGTTGAGTATTCAACCACCAATCCTTCCTTCATTAACCGATTCCTCTCCTTGGGATCCAGAGGGGGTTCATTATTCCCAACAAGGGGAAGTTTGGGGTCATTTGACATAAGGAACCCTCTCTTATAGTTTTCCTATTCTTTCCTCTAGTGATATCATGACCAATACTTCAACGCTTCACCCGTACAATCAATTATTGCCATTTCAAACAATAATACATTTACATTGTTCACATGCCATAGCATGGTAATCATAATTAATGATTAATTACAAGCTGGGGCAAACATGGGTGTTACATCTTCTTAACCATATTGCTTCACAAGTTGTTGTTGATGTGGCTTTAGACTCTGCTTCTGCTATGGAGAGAGAAACTATATGTTTCTTTTTAATACTCCAAGCAACTACTACTGAACCCATGCTAAATGAATACCCTGAAGTCTATTTCCTGTCATCCATGCAACATGCTCGATCTAAATCTGTATAACCAATCAACCTGAAATATTCTGTAGATATGTATATTAAACCATATCCAACTGTACCACGAATATATCTAAAAATACTCTTAACTATTTTCCAATGCAATTCTTTGGGGTCTGACATGAACCTAGATACCATACTGACTGCAAAAGATATATCTAGTCAAGTTGTAGTTAAGTAAAGCAATATTCCAACCAATTTATGATACATAGTAACATCAACTGAATTGGAGTCATCATGTCTGTATAATTTCAATCCGACTTCCAAAGGAGTTGTTGCTAGCTTGCAACTTAACATTCTGAACTTATTTAGAATATCCCAAGTATACTTGGCTTGTGACATGAAAACACTATCTTCCTTTTTGCAAACTTCAATACCCAAGAAATAATGCAACTCACCAAGATTTATCATCTCAAACTCAACAATCATATGTGATTTAAACTTTTGAAATAGTTCAACATTGTTCCTTGTGTAGAGAAAATCATCAACATATAATGCAACTATTAAAATGTCCTAGCCTAAATGAAAGATATAAATATTGGGATCATATAAACTTTTAACTAAGCCACGATCCTGAAACTATTTATCAATTTTGGAATACCATGCTCTTGGCGCTTGTTTGAGACCATACAAGGCCTTCTTCAACATGTAAACACAATCTTCTTTACCTAGAATTTCAAAACCTTCTGGTTGCTCTACATAAATTTCTTCACCCTCATAACCATTCAAGAAAGTTGATTAACATCCATCTAAAAAATTGTCCTTGTATTGTGCAGCCAACACAAGTACCATCCTTATTGTGTCCAACTTTTCCATTGGAGAAAATGTCTCTGTATAATCAATTCCTTTCCTCTGTGCATAACCTTTTGCAACTAAATGAG
>SNQJ01S0186519.1:18595-30656 GCA_010110895.2 Picea sitchensis
ATTTTCATAACGTTACATTGTAGAAATATCTACTTGACTTACTTAGCTTGTGGGAGTTGGGACACCCAGCTCGGTGAGGAGTGGTAGCTCGACCTTGCGAGGTGAGCTGGGAGCTAGTTGAATATCTGGATAGCGTGTGTGGCCCCTTTGCGGCTCGGGGGGATAAGGGGGAAGAAGAGTACCCCTAGCATTGGTTGGGAGGTACCGATGAAGTATCGTCAGTTGGCAAGCGAGAGTTGCACGGAGCACGCGAGATGTCACTCAGAGCAGGCGATCAGGCAACAATATGCTCTTTTTATTGTTGTATGGTAGATTTTTATAGGATTTATGCTTGGATATGCATCTTTAATGGAGTAAGTAAACTGATTGTTTAGATTGATGACTGAATTTCTTTCATAAGCCTAGCCCGATGATTGATTGAATCCCATAGCCTTCGTTTCCCACATGTCTTGACCTCATCGTGGTGTTTTATTGTGGCCGTTGTGGTGGTTTTCCTAACATCCCTAGCTCATCATTCCTTGCCTAGGCAGTGATCCAGGAGCCTGGTCTACAGTCATTGCTTCGACATTAATAGACCTATGGATCTCAATTCCCTGCCTTTTTGTGCAAGGATGATGAGAAAAGGATGTTCCTATCAGTCATCCACCTCTGTTATTGTCCTTGGCTGATTGTTTGACTTGCACCATCTAGCAAAGACCCCTACATATGGATTATCTTGTGTCCTTGTTGTTTTTTTTCTTTGAGCCTTGACTGATAGAATCCCTGTGATCATTTCAATGAATTTTCCCATTGGATCCTTGCGTTTCTCTTACTCTTGTCTGCATTTTTATATTTTGTATTCTGGCAATGGAAAAACGAATTTATTTCATGTCTGCATTTTTGTATTGGTATCCTGGAATGGAAAAACATTTTATCCTATCTACGTTGTATTCGTATTCTAGCAATGGAAAAACAATTTGATTCCCTGTCTGCATTTTTATATTTCATATTCTGGCAATGGAAAAACAAATTTATTTCATATCTGCATTTTTGTATTGGTATCCTGGAATGGAAAAACATTTTTATTTGTTATCATGTATGTGCTGTATTCGTATTCTGGAAATGGGAAAATGATTTGATTCCCTATCTGCATTTTTATATTTGGATTTCTGGCAATGGAAAAATGAATTGATTTCATGTCTGCATTTTTGTATTGGTCTCCTGGATTGGAAAAATGTTTTTATTTGTTATTCCTGTCTGCGTTGTATTGGTATTCTGGCAATGGAAAAATGATTTGATTCCCTCTCTGCATTTTTATATCTAGTATCCTGGAAATGGAAAAACGTTTTTGTGTTATTCATGTTTGCATTATATTTGTATCCTCGCAATGGAAAAATGAAATCATTTCCCCTGTCTGTGTTTTCATAATTGGTATCCAAGTAAGGGAAGGGAATTTGGTCATTCCTGTATGCGTTGCATTTGGCATCTGAGCAATGAAAAAGGGAAGGCAAGATTTTCCATTTAGAATGTGTATGAATTTGTTGTAAACGCCCACAGATTTGATATTAAAATGAATGACTGAATTTGTTGAAAATGCCCACGAATTTGCTGGTAAAACTATTGACTCAGTTGTTGTTAAATCCCCACGATTTTCCATCAAAGGTATACTATGTTTTTCTGGTGTGTTAGTACAGAGAATTGATTATTATTTAATGACAGAAAAAAATGTGGTTTCTTTCTGGTGCGTTCTAGCATGATGATTTTCTTTTTAAATGATGACTGTGTTGTTCCCTTAACTGACCACGATTTTTCCCTTTGACATTGTGACTGAATTTGCTCTAAATGACCACGATTTTTCCATGTAACTGTGACTGCGTTTTTCCCTTAAATGATGGACTGCGGTTGCTATTGATTGGACATGTTTTCCCCTTAAAATATTGACTGAGCTTTGTCGTTGAATGGATACGAAATTGCCGTAAATGTCGACTGCATTTTGGTTGTTGAATGAACACGAGTTGTTCCTTCTGCAGTTTGTATTGTTTTTTTGTTTTTTTTTATTCCCCTTCAAATTAAGTGTTTACCAAACATGTTCTCACTGCAAAACATTAATTTCTACAGCGAGGTTTCTAGTCATGTTAATTGCCAGGCTAATTTCCACAACAATGTCAAAGGACAACAGTTTCCTTCTTAATATTAATTGCCACAACGATGTCAATTGCTACAACAATGTTAAGAGTCCTTAGTTCCCTTCTTAATTCTATAGACAACTAGTTATTTTTGGTATGGTTATCTTAGATAGATGGCATGTGTAATTCAATTGATTACAAGTGTGATTACATTTATGTAGCTAATGTAGTTATATATTGTCATTTGATAGTTAGATGGTAATTTAAGGGATTACTTAGAATTACCCTTTTAGATGGTGATTAATGGTTAAATGAGTTTAGGAGTATTGACCAAAGTAAGATTAATATGGCTAAATTAAATTTTAGTTAATGATTAAATCATAATGCAACATTGTCGAACGGATTCGTAATTGAGGTTATTTTGATTGAAATTAATGTTTGATTGTATTGTAGAATTGTCGATTGATTCGAAGGTGATGTTATTTAGACTGAAAGTAACGAATATGGTGAAAAGTAGAATGGCCGATTGGATTGTATTAATTTCTAATCAGTTGATAAGTTAAAGACTAAATTTTAATTTAGACTTGCTAAATTACGATGGATACTCAGTGTCAAAAACAATTTGTATCTGTTGACTAGTTTAGACTTGATGAATGGGTCGGGTGGTTGACAAAGCCGTAACTTCCCTGGTAGTCGTCTTCTTGCATCTTGTCGACTTTTTGTGTGGGGTGTCGGTATAGTCTCCCTGTTAGTATTCGACTCCTACCATGTCGTAGTTTTCTAAAGTCCTTGGTCCAAATAGGATGTGTTGCACCAAGGTTATTTACGCGTCTATCACCTGGGGACGACATGCTTTCTGATGAGGGGATCATGGCACACCCTATTTGAAGAGTGGAGAATGATAACTTGGTTGGAGTTGGTGCCTTCCATGTGAGTGTTGTCGAGTGTTGTAAGTTATTTTTGCGCACGGGTTGAATGCCTTCAGGCGTTTTGTTCATGCACCTTAAGGTTCTAGTCAGGATCATCAAGTTCATTGTGTCAGGAGGGGGATGTTGTCCCTTGGCTTGTTGGTGTGGTCCTGTTGTGTTGGGTGAGTAGTTGTTTCTCCTTGTTGTTCTATGCATGTTTCTCCCAGTTTCCCTTGTGCTTGTGTGTGGAGTCTTAGCTGCCTGTTCCCTGGACTACGTGCTTGCGTTCGTCGTTAGTGGTGTGGTTAAATATTTTTGTCATAGCCTTCTTTCCTAAAACCAAAAAAAACTGTACTTCTGCTGCGCTTGTAGTCGTAACGAAGGAGTCATTACACATATAGTTATGGATATTATTGATATTAAACAACGACATCATTCAATTATTACATAGCATTGTTTTTTTTTTTGACAACTTTTGATAGCGATTTTATCTATTGATGACAACGATAGATGATGACAGTGATATATGATGACAGCGGTTTTATATGTTGACAGTAATTATTAATAAACAAATTTATAGACAACGATATATGATGATAGAGAAATTTATTAGATTATTTTAGTTTGAAGGACAACAAGTCGTCATATTTGTTCCAGTTTACATAGCAAAATTATTAGATTCGTTTCAGTTTAAAGGACAACAATTTATCATATTGTTCTAGTTTAATTAGCAAATTTATCATGTTGGTTTCGGTTTAAAGGATAGCGATTTTATATAGCGATTTGTATATTGAGTTGAAATTCATTTTTATATAGTGATTTATTATATCAAGTTTAAATTCAATTCAGTATAGTGAGTTAATATAACGATTTTACTCCGATTTAATTTAGCTATGATATAGAGTTAAATTCCATTGAAACACACTTACACTGCAAATTTATATGTGCACCTGATGTATATTTTTGACAACAATAATTTAGGAAACAATATTATAAAGAGCAATGTCAAATATTTAATAAGCAGAGTAGTTCACTTTTTAATGATAAGTAGTTAACTTATTTTATTGGACAATGTTTATTTGTTGACAAGCATATTTGGTTTGCTAGAGTGTCATTTATGGTCACTTTGATAATAATAGTAACATTTATAATAGTTCACTCCTTCGCACCTAGACATCATGCTTAACAGATAATGGTTTATGGTTTGTTGGCGAAGTCATTTAATAGCTTGCACTTTTTATTTGAGTGATTTCTAATTGCGTCTTGTCGACTTCTTTCTTGGGTGAGTGGGTATAGTCTCCTTGTCAGTTAATTCGGTCTCCAAGCGCATTGGATTTTTATGGGAGATTGGTCCCGGCATGTTAGGTTGCACCATGGTTACTATCACGCCCATCACCTAGTGATGGCATGATTCTTGATGAGGGGATTTTCACACACCCTAATGGATAGAGGCGAAGGATAACCTGGCCGAAGTTTGTGCTTCCCGATGTGGGATTTGTTCGTTGTATCCCAATGTTGGCACTTGGTGTGTAATGCCTTAACGTGTTTTGGTTTTTGCGTGTCATAGAGGTTTTCTAGTTACCAGTGGTCAAGTCGTTGTGTCAAGATTGTTGATGATTTCCTTTAGCTTATAGGTGTTTCCTTTCTTGGGTCGAGCAGGTATTTGTTTCTATATATCTTGATTATCGCATGTTCATCCAGTCGCCTGATGTGCTAGTGTCTAAGTTGTTATTTATTGTTGCCTGATCTACATGCATTGTGTTCATCGTCAACTTGCGATGTTTAAGTGTCGTCGTTGTTTCCATCCTGTCCTACTTGTAAATAATAATAATAATAATAATAATAATAATAATTTATTTTGTGTTGCATTGCATGTAGTCATAACGACATGGGGTAATTACATATGGTATCAGAGCAGGCTCAACCCTTTGACTGTGGATCGCCAAGCTCTTTGCTGCAATAAACCCCTGAGTATTAACCTAGTGCTAATTAAAACATTAATGAATCCTTGAAGTGATCTCGATTAGAGAACGCCATAGAGTTTCATGACATGGTGCCATGGAAGGAGGTGAGACACCTCTAGAGGTGCCCGTACCCTTGGAGCCTAACCCCTAAGGGGAAGAACAAGTCCTTGGGCTATATTCGATCGTTGTAAGGGATGATGATGGTCTAGCAAGGTCCTTTGATAGATTGTCACAGGTATCAATTCACCATATGTACTAAGATGAGGCCAGGGAATCTGTACCCCTAAGGGTCCACAATGCGCCCAACTAGTACCATTAGTATTCACTTCGAACTCAAGAAGGTCAAATTTCCCGAGTTCTTTGGTGCCTCAGACGGTGCAGCCGCTAAGGCATGGTGGGAGAATAAGGTGATGTGCTTTGTGATTTGTGCTTCGTGAATATACTTCCAACACGAAGGTCTGCATGGTGGTCTTCAATTGAAGGGAGTGCTCTTCTATGGTGGAAGACGCTCCTTCCACATTGAACATGGTTGTCGAAGACATGTCATGGTAACTGTTCCAGTAATGGTTCCAGGAGACGTATCTTTCTGTGGAATTTGTTGAGCATCAACTCAACAATTTCAATGCCTTGCGACAGGGCAGTCACACGATGCCCAAATACAAGGCCCATTTTTGGAGCTACTTCAGTATGATCCGCAACAAATTACCAAGAAACTTAAGGTCAATGATTTCATGTTGAGCCTTAATGTTAGAATTCATCTTCTACTTCAGGTACCAAGCTTACTGGACCAAAGAAAGTTTGTTGGATTGTGGGGAACCACATTACCACTGTGACTACACAGAGGAGAGGACCGGAGCATTTGGATCAGCTGGACCCACTACCGTTGGAGGTTTGGGCAAGGCCCATTGGATTCTTTCAATGGTGAATAACTGCCAAGAAGAACACTAGACATCAGGTATCGTCACTAACCATTCGGTGGAGAGCTAAAAAGAATTAAGGTAAAGGCAGTTTATCTTGTAGAAATGGATTTGGGAACCATACAGAAGGTTGGATGGAAGGTTACAGGATGTAGCCTTAACCTGGGGAAGTTTTTCACTAGGACCAACCTATACATCACGATCTTAGGATCTTATGACATCATGATCGGTATGGACTAGTTGGAATCACATGAGGAGATAATCAACTGTCAGACGAAACAATTGAGCTCGGTCGATGATGAGGGACAGAGACGCATGATTTCAGGTCAAAACCAGGGAGTTTCCCTGAGGTTCATCTCTTCCTTGCAGCTACGGAAGAGCATGCACAAGGGAGGTAAGATTTATGTGATCCTTGCGTTAAACAAGAAGGGGGTAGTGGAAGGTCTAGAACACCTTCCAGTGGTAAGAGAGTTGTGGATGTCTTCCTTGAGGAGTTACCCAGGATGGTGCTAGAGAGGGATGTGGAATTTACGATATACCTAAAACTGGGGACTGAACCGATAGAAAGAACGCCTTATTGGATATTGATTCTGGAGTTTCAAAAGTTGAAAATGCAACTGAAGGAGTTGTTGGACTTGGGACTCATACGTCCTAGTGTCTTGCCGTGGGGTGCGCCAGGTATTTTCATTCGAAATAAGGATGGGTCATGGATACTTTTCATTGAATACCATTAATGGAATAAGGCATCGATTCAGATTCAGTATTTGTTGGCAAGCATTGTTGATTCGTTTGTACAGATGATGGGTGCGACAATGTTTTCAAAGATCGAGTTGTGATCAGGGTAGCGATAGTTATGGATCAAGGAGGCTGACATCCATAATACAACCTTTAAGAAGAGGTTTTGACGTTACGAGTTTACTTTTTTATCGTTTGGACTGACGAACGCCCCTGGGGTATTTATGAGTTTGATGAATGGGCTGTTCTGAGACTACTTGGACGAGTTCGTCCAAGTATTCATTGATGAAATTTTGATTTACTCTTGGATGATGGAGGAGCATGAAGAAAACTTGTGCTTGGTACTAGAATGTTGCAAGAGAACAAATTGTATGGGAAATTGTCTAAACGCTCATTTTTATCCATACAAGATTCACTACTTAGGGCATGTCATCTCCAGCGAAGGTATCATCATGGATCCAGCAAAGGTTAAGGATATTAGGGAATGACCTGCGCCAATGAATGTCCCGGAAGTGCGTAGCTTTATGGGTTTAGTGGGATACTATTGAGGGTTCGTCGAGGGTTTCTCAAACATAGAAAATCTGATTATGAAATTGCAGAAGAAGAACAAGAAGCTTGTTTGGACCGAGAAATGCATGGAATCATTTCGGAGGCTCAAGTTGTTGACAACAACACCGATACTAACTGTCCTTGACATGGAAGTGGACTCCTTGGTATGCACTTATGCATCCAAAGAATTTTTAGGTGGAGTCTTGCTTCCATACGATCAAGTGATCACTTACATCTCGAGAAAGTTGAGAAGGCATGAGGAGAACTATGCGATGCATGATTTGGAGTTGTTAACCATTGTTATGCCTTGAGAATTTGGAGACATTACTAGATCAGATGGAAATTCAAACAAGAAAAAAACGGCCCATTGTGGACTACAACACATCTTTACACAAAGTGACTTGAATGCGCGACAACGACGTTGGTAAGAATTTCTTAGTGAGTACAATTTTGAGATTACTTACATAAAGGAATCAATGAACAAAGTAGGGATGCGTTGAGTCAGAGATCACACATATTTCATGTGATGCCTCTTCAAATGAATCTACGTGAAAATATTATAACTTTACAGCGCGGCGATGACTGGTACAAAGAGGTTAAGGACTTATCGGACAAACAAAATGATGGTACCAAGATTTGAAGTTTGAACATAAACATCCAACAGGATTCCTACCGTCACATGCTATTGCAGAATTGAAATGGGAGGTCATTTCAATGGATTTCATTGTTGGATTGCCACTGAAGGCAAGGAGACATGATTCAATTTTTGGGTAGTTGACACTTTAACAAAGAGTGCTCATTTATTCTTGTGCATACGATGTATCAGGCACCAAACATCGCTAGAGTTTACTCGGTGAGATTGTGAGGGAATGGCATGCCTAAGAGGATTATATCTGATAGAGGATTGGTATTTACAAGATGATTTTGGACTAATTTCCAATAGGCCTTGGGAACCCAACTTAACCTTAGTATCGTGTATCACTTGAAGACAGATGAGCAGACCAAATGAACAAACCAAATCCTAGAGGACATGTTGTGTATGTACGTTATGAACCAATAGAAGCATTGGGAAGAGTTCTTGTCAGTGGTAGAATTTGCGTATAACGACAGTTATCAAAGCACCATTAATATGGTGCCTTTCGGGTTTCTTCATGGGAAACAGTTTCAGACACCTTGAGTTGGGATCAGATTGAGGATAAAGTTCTGGTGGGACCGAAAGCGATCCAACAAATGGACGATCAATGAAAACAATAAGACAAAGTATCGAGGAAGTAGAGGATCGGTAGAATATTTATGTCGATGCACATCATGTCAACCATAGTTACAATGTTGGCGATCAAGTATTCTTGTAGGAGAAACTGCATAAGAGTTCGATCAAGTTTGGAAAGGGTGTTAAATTATCTCCTAGGTTCACAGGATCCTGCAAGATTGTGGAAAAGACAAGGTCATGGCCTATTGACTAGCCTTTCCTGATCCTTGAGGCGTATGCACGATGTCTTTCACATCTATGTTTGAGAAATTATGTTAGTGATCCTACCCATGTTTTACTTGAGTACCTTGAAGGTATCGGATGAGGGTGCACTCAAGGAAGATCCAATACGTATTCTAGACCATCGCATTTGACATCTACAACGTCGAACAATAGATTAGTTCAAGGTCCAGTGGGACAACTATAGTCCTCACTTAGCGACCTGGGAGGACGCATATGATATGTGCCAACAGTTTCCATTTTGTTGATAGAAAGACTTATGATACTGTGATACACTTTATTTCAACATTTATATACTACGAAACTTCAGAACAAAGTTTAAACCAAGAGGTGTTGTACGTAACATCCCGCTCTTGCATGCACTAAGCGAACTTATCCTTGATGACACTTTCTTGCAAGTGATCCGGATTATTATACTACCGGTCGTTCGATTATGATTATGAGACTTTATGGATTGATGATATGTTGTTTTGTTGTATTCACATAGACATGTGCTATTGACTGAGTTCTCCTAAGTGTGCAGGACTTTGGACATTGAGGATGAAGAGGCATCAATGAAACCCCTTGGACTTCGGATCGAGTCAGGGAGAGGACTGTTGGGTTTGAATGTTATTGATGTGACATATGTGCATCTGATTATATGTTATGATGATTGATTATTATTGCTGACATGATTCATTGATGATGCAGCTTGATGATAGCTTGTTGACCAGACTCACATGTGGAGTAGAGGGGTCACACATGACAACCAGAGACTTTGAGGGAGAGGTATGGGAGCAGCCTTGATAGAGCCTACTATCACTACCATCATGGCTCGAACTCTAGGTTAACGACTACCTAGTTTGAGAAGATCCACGATGCCATGAGGGAAGACTGCGACACTCGCTCAAGATGATTCTAAGGGGAGCTTAATAAGCCAGAGGCCTTATTTCTTAGAGGCCCTTAGTCTCCCACAAGATCACCTGATGGAGTATTGAATCGAGGGTTTTTTGATGTCTACCAAGTCAGTCAAGAGGCTAGTGGCACCCTTGGAGAATGTAGTGTGTCCTGAAGGGCACGACACACAAGGAAAATGTAAAGAGGCGAGTGGCACCCTTGGAGAATGTACTGTGTCCTGAAGGGCATGTCGCGCAAGGAAAGTGGAAAAAGGAGAGTGTCACCCTTGGCGCACCTAGTGCATCCTAAAGGGCACATCGTGATTTGATCGAGTAAGTAAATAAACCTAGTCGACCTTAAAATGAATGATGTGATAAGTAAGATTTTAAAACAATTTCTCTAATAAAAATGTCGGCCAACCCAGTGAACCTAAAATCTAGGTCTAAGTAATCCTTGTGGTAAAACATAATAATCATAATTAAATATGTAACAAGAAGGGGGTAAGAAATTCAATTAAAATATTAAAATCAAATTATAATGGACAATTAAAATATTAAAAGGGAAATGATTGTTTTATCTACATATGCTAATTTAATTTTTAATTAAAAAGAAAAAGGGGTAAATGGTTGTTTTTCTACACTTGATAAATTGAGTTTTAGTTAAAAAGGGAAAAGAGGGAAACTTAAAAGAAATAGGAAACTAAAGGAAAAAGTGGGAAACATAAAGAAAAAGTTGAAGGTCTAACTTAGTAAGGAATTTTGCCTTGGGAACTTGCTATTTTTGTACTCAACTAGGAATTTAGTAAGGCATAAGCCATTTAAGATTTGTAAGGGAATATTGGGACACCAAGTAGCATTTTTAAGAATGTTTTTAGGTGGGTGAGGGAAATAGATATAATTAAATAATTAATGAAATTAATTTTCTAGTGCAACTATGGGGGATGGGTGACATGTGTACGGGGAAGGTTTTTCTAATTAAATTAATGAAAAATAAATTAAATGGGAATTTGGGAAAGAAAATACCTTAAAAACTCTATAAAAAGGATGGAGGAGGAGGATTATGGATCTCATCTTTATTCGTAATGTTACGCTGCTGAAGTTTTGTCTTGACTGAACTTATCTTGTGGGAGTTGGGATACCCATCTTGGGTAACGAGTGGTAGCTCTACATTGCAAGGCGAGCTGGGTGCTAGTGGTTCTTTGGTATTATGTGCATGTCCCCTTTGTATCTTGGGGGGATCAGGGGGAAGAATATTACCCTTAGCATTGGCTGGGAGGTATTGGTGAGGTCACATCGGTCGACAAGCGGGAGTTGGATGAAGTGCGCATGTGACAACGACTTAGAGCCTTCACATTGGACTACAATACAAATGCATATATTTTTGAATGGTAGATTAATATTTTTCCTGTGTTTTAATTATTGTAATTCTTTTGTGTAAAGATTATGTTTTACTAGGCATTTTATAATCAATGAACTTAAAGCCATCCCAGCCTTATGCTTACTGCTTTTTGAATTGATTCCCTTGGTGAACCCAACCCAAATTGCTACAACTTTTCTATGGTTTTTTTATTGATTATTATGAATAAGTTTGCTTTTTTCCCTTATCCCTTAGTCACCAGTCTGTGTATGAGTAGTCAACCAGGAGTCGAATCAATGGGCGTCACTTCGGTGTTTAAAGACCTATAGATTCAAACATCATATTTTTATGTCATAGATGATGAGTGAAGAATAAATTGGCCCAACTATCTATCCCTTACTTATCTTTTCATTTGATTGATTCATGGTTGAATAATTAGTCTTTGTGCCTTATTGTGTATGATTTTTTGTGTGTTTGATTGATCCATTGCCAAATGAATAGTGTGGCCCCTTCTTGTGAATGAGCATCATTGCACTTTCTTTTGATTGATTACATATACGTTTTATGGTGGTTGATTTCTTTGGTGTTATCTTGTGTTGATTTCCTCTGAGTTTTCCTGGAGTCTTTACTCAACCTTTGCACTTCCTTCATACCACAATTTTCATGGCATCTTACATAGAATTCGCCCCACGTTTTTATTGGCCATTACCCAGCATTCAACCCACTTTTTCTTGGCATGTTACACACAACGATTTGTATTTATTGTATGCACAAAAACTTCATTTATTTACTCTGTGGTTTCAAAGATTTAAATGACAGCCTTATCCATTATTTACTTTGCAATTTATATACATAAACACTATGAAATTTGTGGCTGCTTACAAGCATTCAACCACAATTTTGTTAGAAATAGTAATTACTCACTGTAAATGCAGCTTTTCTGCGTTTTCCAAATTAGAGCTTTATTCTATTTTCGTAGTTGAGTCTGCATGCGTTTATGCAGGACTGTAAAACCATTATAATATATATACATTTCGTGAATAGTTAGACGGTAGATTTTATGCCCTTCCATTTCTGCGTGTGCATTCGATTCTTCATGCTTACATATTCTTTCACTTCGGAATGGAATCTTTTAAACTCCATGCTCGGTTAATTCAAGTAC
>SNQJ01S0186520.1:0-16474 GCA_010110895.2 Picea sitchensis
ATAGGGAGTTAAAGGAATAGTAAAGGACCCACATGTCTACATGCTAGTTTCCTAGGGACTTTTGAATTACGCAAGGTTGTACCAAAGGCATTTAGTTAATTAGGTAATCAACACTTGTAAGGACCAAGCGAAGTCCACATGCAGCAAGGTGACACATAATTCATTAAAACATTGGCACATTTTCACTCATTCACACACAAAAGTCACTTATCACTCACATAGTTTTCCTCTCGAAACGTGGAGGTCAAAGTAAGTTTCCTCCAAAGGGATTTCGAAACACCCCACCCTTTTCTTGACGAAACTATCCACTCCCATTTAATTTCAACGAGATTGGCTCACACCCCCAATCTCTCAAAACAACCACGTCTAAAAAAATTCTAAAAAAATCACTAAAGTTTTCCTCCACAAGAGGTGGCAAAATAATTTTTTTAGTCTAGGTAGGATTTCGGGGATAGGCATCCAAACAACTCCCCATTATTTGGTTCTCACATTGTCAAAACAATAGACGTTGTCAAATAGGGAACTGTAAATCCTCCATGTCAAGTGTTCCTAACACCATAAGTCAGGGAGATACCTGTGAAGGGTTGAAGGCCAAGGTCCGGTTGTTCTGTGCATTCCCCCTTGAGGCACCCACCTCTTGGACGGGATCTAGCCCGTGACCCATTTCTTAGGCCGAAAATCTAAATGTCTCACTTTGACCGAGGTACCTACTGACCAAATTTTAGGACATCTACCTAGGTGGAAATTGTGGGTTGTAATTGCACCTTAATCGGATTTTGTGTGGCTATTGGGAAAAATTGCCATCTCTTTCAAGATATTCCCCCTTTACCCCTCATTATAACTGATTATTTCATCCTTCACTAGTTTCTCTTCTAGTGACTTCAGACCCCACTGTTGAGTACTATTGGAAGGTCCAATGTTATTTGAGAGGAAGGGCATTATTTCTTTTAGGACACAAGCATTTGTCTTCTTTGATTCCCCATGTGGACAAAACCCACTTATCCACATATATGATTCTTTTTCAAAACACTTTATGTATGATGCACTTCTGATTACATTTTGATTTAGGTATATATCGTGTAAAGTTCAAAAAATTGCAACAAAGGCTCTTGTTTATTTATTACTCTCACCACAATTCTCACACATCCACTCAGCTAGTCAGACATCATAAGGGACCCACAGAACCCCCGTCATTACAGATGCTTGCTAAACCTCCCTCCTATTTT
Organism: Picea sitchensis; assembly: GCA_010110895.2. Lineage (NCBI taxonomy): Eukaryota > Viridiplantae > Streptophyta > Pinopsida > Pinales > Pinaceae > Picea > Picea sitchensis. The sequence goes on from SNQJ01S0186520.1 coordinate 1,227, forward strand.
AGGGGGAGTTACTAGTCTTTCCAACTCATCGACACCACCTTCACACACTCTAGTGAGTGCCACTATATTAGGATAAAATTTTCCTGGTTTCACATTACTTGGGTCTAATTCCCAAGGTCCACAATCCACCCGTTCTCCTTTACATGAAAGCGGGGGGACAACTTCCTCTCAAGGGGGAAGTACCAACCCACCTAGCCCCCCTCAAGGGTCAGGTTCACAAACCACTCACACCATGGCTACAACTAATCCTCTGCCCCCACTGCAGATGCCATATTTGGCATCTCTTAACATACCATATCTAAGAAAACTCACAAATGATCCCATATTGCATGACCCCACATGGCCTGCAATGCCTACCAAACTACCTTCAGACATCCCCAAATTTGAAGGAAAGGCAGGGGATGACCCTGCCAACCATGTCATGACTTTCCACCTATGGTGCTCTTCCAACATCATTATGGATGATTCCATCCGACTACGATTATTTCAATGCAGGCTCACTGTCCCATCAACCAAATGGTATGTAGACAAAAAATCGGGGTCCCATGCAACTTTCAAGTCCTTGGCCAAAGCATTTTTGACATTCTTCAAATTACCAATCCACCATGACAATGGTCTTGAACTACTCTCTAATTTTAAACAAACCTCAACCACACATATCACTGATCACATTCACTAGTGGCGTAGACGACATAGTTTGTGCAAATCCATAACCACCAAACAATAGTGTCTTGACTGTTTTCTCAGATCACTTGTCTCTCTCCTCGGTAAAGATGTAGCTTCCACCTTCCCTCAATAAGAAGAAGAAGCCATCAGTAAGGCTCAACAATACAACCTCATCTATTCACAATCAGGGTACTTATACACAGTACTTCCTAATCTCCCAAAACCCGTGCCATTCAGTCAAGATAAACCCGAGATGTCTCACTCAGTAGACGGATTGATTGGTAATACCATGCACCATAGTCCCCAACCCCAACAACCACCAATGTATGGCACACCTCAATATCCGTCGGCATATGGGGGAACCTCTTATTACCCCCCACACCCTTATAAACAACCATACCCTGTTGCTATTCCTCCACCCATTAGTGGGCCACCGCTAGCACCCCCAATACACCCACCTATCCAAACAAGTTCTGGTACTCCCCCTACCTCATCTTATACTCTAAGTACTCGCGAAAACCCCATGCCTTCCTATGTACCTTACGGATCAGAACTCCCACAAAATACGTACTTTCCATTCCCTGGTCCTCCATAGCCCATGAAACCCCCACACCCTCACACCGGGGTTAATTTTGTTCAACCCTCTCCCATTCAGCAATATCAAAATTTTGAACAGCTAAATACGTAAAACCTTACCCATCCGTCAAATAATGCCAAAAATAAAGGAAAAAACAGGAACAATAACAACCCAGGTCAAGGCGGGAATCACCCCCAATAGAACCAACCTACTGGGGGCAACTAGAATCAAGGGAATTAGAACCCCCATGGGGGAAATAAAAATAGGCGTCAAGGGAGAAATAACAATAATATTAGAACCACCTTCCCTTGTGCCCTTTGTGGTGAGTTCGGTCATTATACTCATCACCCCCAAATCGTTGATTTTAAAAGGATGAAAGACTCAGGAAGTGCACCACATCCTCCAGCACCACCTGCCCCTCAGCAGGCCCCACAACCATACGTGCAACAACCACCCCCAGCCGTGTTGCAAAACTCCATTCCACCAGGGTGTGATGAACACCCAACAAGATATGCAGTCTACCCCACCATAGTCGGGACAGTATCTCAATCCAAACAATCTCGCAAATCGTGCCATCCTCCTCACCAGTGAGGAAGAAATCATTCTACAAACACGTAGTCGTCAATACTGTGCACCTACTGAGTCTCCTCCCATTCCCCCAGAAACAATCCCAGCACCAATGGGACCTCTGTTGATGATTTCTTGCCCGAACGCAGAAAAACCTCTTCGCATCCCTCACATTCCATTGTGTAGGAATGTCCACAACCCCCAGGCTAGGGTGTCTCATAATTACAGTTTGGTCGATGACTTAGCACAATCCACGACTGCCATATCAGTCTTAGAAGTCCTTCAAACTTGTCCCACTCAGCGAAAATCATTACTTTTCACCTTGAGGGCAGTCGACCCCGTGGATACTCAACTCATCACATTTGATCTCGACAATGGAGAGCCTCGCCTCCCCACTCTAATCGCTTTTCAAATCCCAATAAAAATTTGGAACATTATAGTTCATCGATGCATCATCGATGAAGGCGCATCCACATGCATTATGTCCAAGTATGTATGGCAGAAACTTGGTTCCCCTGAACTCATACCATCTACCATTACCTTAAGAGCTTACGACGGATGACCATCGTCTCCTAAAGGGATCTTCCAAAATGTCCCTATAGAAATTAGGGGCAAGACCATTCTCATCGGCATTGAAGTTATTGATGCCCCACTCGATTATAATATCTTGTTCAGTTGTAGCTACATGTACGCTATGAAGGAAACTGCCTCTTCCATCTTTCGAACCATGATGTTCCCCCATAATGGGAACATCATTACCATTGACCAGGTTTCACATTATGAGACCAACCCTTCTGCCAACATCGATAACATTCTCCCTCTCATCCACACTAGTCATGAAGCATACCCACTCATTGAAATGGGTCCTGGGATTTTCAAAGACCCATCATTGTTAGGAACTTACCATGGTGCACCACTGCTCCTTCATCCTTCCAATCAAGTATGTGTCGTATCTTCCAAAGGAACTAACATAGAGGATACCCTTCCTTCTAGGGAGGCTTCTATCATATATGACGTCCCACTAGTCCCAGAGCTCCCCCCTCATGAGCCTCCTACGAACTCGTCGACTCCACCAGTTCATGATTTCACCTCTCCCCAAGGCCATATCCCAGTTTGGCAGACATTTCCCCAAGCCATTACTCAAATCCCCTTCTTTTACCCTCCACCAGGCGTACAATCTTTCTAGGTAGCCGCAACACTTAATCTCCCTAATATGGTGTTGGCAATTCTAGTTTGGTATTCACATCCCCCAGAGATGGTCCCTCAACCATCCCTTCCCCCCCAAAAATAGAAGGAATCCCAATGATGATTCCCATACTCACTCCCACCATACCCACTACACCCCCACTCAATAACCTCCCTACCACAGCTGGGGGCAGGCGAAAGAAGAAGGAGCCCACAACTCCACTTCCCCCATGCGTCCAACCTCCTTGTGCGCTATGTGAGAAAGATGGACACCCAACCAACAAATGACCATCTGTACCTGAGTTACATAACCTAATCCCACTCAATCAAACACCATCACCGCTCACCACTGTAGAAAGTACTGCCGCTACCTCTCCTAACTCAAGTAGAAAAGAGATGCGAACCAAATTTGCTTGCGCTATATGTTCAGAATATGGCCATTATACACACCATTGCCCAGCCCTACCTCACTTCCAGCAAACATTAGTCGCAGTACGCCAAAGCTTCCAGAATGAACTTAATCCAGTTACATCATCCCTACCAAACATCACAGACATCCATTATGTCACGACTTCAGTCAATGAACGTATTAGATGCCCTTACTCTCTATGTGAATCCTTAGATCATTTTACATATCAATGTCCTATGATCATTGACTACGGGCAATGCCAAATGACCCTAATTCAAACCCCTGTGCCCCCTACAGAATCGATGGTTGACCTTACCTCATCACTAGAGATTCTTCATATCATTTCTCCTGAACCAATGGCACTCCCTATTCCTCCATGGTTCTTGGATGACTTATCCTAGGATTTACCCCCAATTCTCCCATTCATTTCCCTACGAAACTTTTACATCCAACTACCACTGGTACTCCTCAGTACTTCAATATTTGGTTTATGTCGAGTGAACCATCACAATCACATTGCATCATTTCCCCTTCTTCTCCATCACCAGAGGACAACCATACAGTGACAGTCACTAATATCACTCTTTTAGATCCCTTGTATTCCCGCCAATTCCATTGTGACGAGGACATACTCGAAGAATTAAACACCCCCGACTACCCATGGGATGCACTACACCACAGAGTGCTCTTCTTTCCATAGGAATCCTCCATGCCTCCTAACCAACACCCCATATACGCAATCAAAACTAAGGATTTTATCCCATCAGGGCATATCGACTAGTTCAACAACCCCATTCCTTCCCCTGATTCTTTCAAAGAAGGCAACATGGCCAACATTTCCCTGACCATCAAAATCAATATTTCCATCAAAAATGGAGTCGTCGAGGAAATCACCATTGGCGCTGCATGCACTCTTGAAGAAGTCACCGCCTATAAAATCTTCTTCCAAGAATATCAGGATATTTTCGCCTAGTCATACACAAAAATGCCTGGCCTTGATCCCTTTATTGTTGAACATCGCATTGAAACCTGGCCTAATATTACACCAGTTCATTAAAAACAACGACCGCTACACCCATCCAAAGCAGCAGCCATCAAAGCCGAGATTGACAAATTACGCTCGGATGGGTTCACCTACCCCATCGCCTATACCTCATGGGTTTCCAACATTGTACCCATTAACAAAAAATAGGGCACTATCCATGTCTGCACGGACTTTCATGATCTCAATCACGCATGTCCCAAAGACAACTTTCCAACGCCTTTCATCGATCAAATTATCGACGATTGCACTGGCCATGAGGCTCTATCCTTCATGGACGGTTTCTCTGGTTATAATCAAATCCAAATCCATCCAACCAATCAATACAAAACCGCATTCACCACCCCTTGGGGTACTTTTTCCTATCGTGTCATGCCTTTTGGCTTAAAGAATGCTGGCACAACTTTCCAACGGGCTATGACATACATTTTTCACAATCTAGCTCATATCATTCTAGCATACTTGGATGACCTCACAGCTCGATCCAAAAAACACACCCAACACATTAATGATTTACAGATCATCTTCCAATAGTGTCATCAGTACAACATCTGCTTGAACCCCCTCAAGTGCGTGTTCTGCGTCACTGATGGGTGCCTCCTCAGATTCATCGTTTCCCAAAGCAGTATTACCGTGGACCCCCTCAAAGTCCAGGCCATCACCGAAATTCCACCCCCCCGAAATTTACGCTAACTCCAGAGCCTCCAAGGAAAAGCTAACTTTTTACGGCGATTTGTCCCAGACTATGCCACTCGAGCACACGGTTTCCTTCGTTTACTACGCCACGACATCCCATTTCACTAGGATGAACATCCCCAAAAAGAATTTGACAATCTTAAAATGGCGTTGTCTAACGCCCCTTCAATTAGTTCACTCGACTATAATTGTGACTATATCCTATACATATCAGCATCAGTTGTCTCAGTAGCAGGAGTTCTCATTCAAATCGACGATGACGATCATGAGCATGTCATTTACTACATTAGTAAAAACCTCTCAGGGCCACCCCTGAAGTATAATCACGAAGAGAAACTAGCCCTTGTAGTCATCCTCGCAGTCCAGAAACTATGCCATTACATTCTTCTTCGCACAACTAGGGTGATAGCCAATTCCAACCCCATGCAATACTTGCTCAGTAGTCAAAAAATTAATGGCAAATTTTCCTGATGGATCGTTATCCTTTAGGAATGCGATCTCAAATTTTCAATAGCCAAGAGCAAGAAAGCTCTCGTCCTCAATGAACTCGTCAAGACCTTCCCCTCTGATACTACCAGTGCCCCCATCAATACCGACTTCCCCGATGAACATCTCTTTTATATCACTTCAGATGATCCTTGGTACGATGACCTCCTCATCTACCTACGAACCCAAAATTTCAGTAACCACCTCTCACAGGATGATCATCATCGTATTCGCCACCAGGACCCCTGCTATCTTCTCATCAGAGATATCTTATATCGTCGAGGGGTCAACACCATACTTCATTGATGCTTGACTATTGACGAGGCCGATAGAGTCTTGACCGATTGCCATAGCGGTGCATGCGGGGGCCATCTTTCGGGAATGTGTACTGCTTAGAAAATCATCTGAGCAGGTTATTTTTGGTCTACATTGTTTCACGATTGCATTCATGTTGTGAAGCAATGCAATAAATGTCAAGATTTACACCAACAAAGCACGAGCACCACCTACTCTTCTCCACCCAATCATTACTGCAGGCCCCTTTTGTAAATGGGGCATCGACTTCATGACTTGTAATCCCCCATCCAACAATGGACACAAATACATTGTTGTCGCAATCGATTACTTTACAAAATGGGTTGAATCCATGCCCACCTTCAACAACACCACTGAAACTGCAACACTTTTTTTCTTTAATCACATCATATCCCACTTTGGAGTACCACTCCAGCTAGTTTCCGATCACAGGAAACATTTCGAGAATGATATTTTCGTCGAACTCTCATCACGGTTGGGATTCTCACATGAGTTTGCCTCACCATATTACCCTCAATCTAACGGATAGGTCGAAGTAGTCAACAAGGTCCTCAAGACCATGTTGCAGCACACGGTTAACAAACATAAGACCAATTGGCATCATATGTTATTTTCCGCGCTATGGTCTTACTGTACGGTCATGAAAATGACCACTAGTTTCACACCATTTCATTTAGTCCATGGGGTCGAGGCCACTCTTTCTATCGAGTGTGAAATTCCCACCTTGTGCACCACAATTGAGCTATTACCCAACACTGCTCCAATGGAGCAATGTTTACTGAACTTAGAGCCCCTGGATGAAGATCATCGATCTTCATTACAGAACAATGAGGCAGCCAAGAAATGGTCAAAGGCCACCTTTGATCGCCATGTCAACCTTCACTCATTTCAAGAAGGCGACCTCATCCTTGCCTACGATATCGCTCACGATACCCTTGGTCATGGAAAATTTGAGTCACTATGGAATGGCCCCTACATTATCCAACATTGCCTCACCAAAGGCGCATACATCCGGGCTTCCCCCGAAGGCCTCTCTCTCAAAGAACTCGTCAACGGGTTATAGTTAAAGAAATTTTATGCCTAAGCATAGCCATTCTACATTAAGTTATTTATTTTATAGTGTTTTTAATGTTTTTTCCATCCCTCACGTCTAAACTATCATTTGTGTTATTGACAGATGCTACCTCCATCGGCCTACCACATCGGTTATGCTGACGGCGCCAACCATTGGACACAAAGTCTCTCTTCGACAGCTTGGGCCCTCTATACCCCCTCACATGACCTGCTCCATTCTAGCGGCATATGTTTGGGTTCAGCAACTAAAAACCAAGTCGAGTACAGTGTCATCATTGGTCTCTTCGCTGATTCCCATCATCATCGTATTCATCACCTTAGCATCTTTCTTGACTCTCAAGTAGTCGTCCTCCAACTCAACAATGTGTACCATGTCCGCGATCCTTGCCTCTTTCACAAATACCTACAAGTTAGAATTTTATCTCGACATTTTAATTTCATTACATTTACACATATTCCAAGACAATTGAATCAAATTATAGATAACTTAACTAACATTATGTTAGATTGGCATATATCACATCAAGATATCTCTACACACACATAAACCATCAAGAGCCTATCACAACATATATAGATTAGACATCATCAACACATTAAAAAACACATGTAAACATCAAAAAGACCCCAAAATGTATACTCATATATATATAAATTGGTCAAAGAGTGCCATCAAAATGTTTACATAACATAAACTACACCGTATAGAAAATCCGCAGGCTAGTGAATCACCTCGGTAAAAAACTGGTCTCACTACACCAAAATGGGCTCACCAGCCTATATACAAAGATACAAAAATACATAGAGCGACACTCAAGGTGCTTCTAGAGAACCACCTCCTTCCCCTCCCTCAGGCGGTGGTGCCCCACCCACTACTAGTCCCTCCAGACCGGGAGGTAATCGTCTGATCATCGCAGCACCTGCTACTATTGCTCGCCACACCATGGTCTTCCATGTCAGTAGAACTCCCACACATTTCTCCAAGATGCCCTCATCCTGGATACGTGACCACATGCTCTCAGGAACGCCCTGTAGCACTACCTCCAAGAAGTGACGAATATCCTCAAAATCTCCCTCGGCCTCCATCGGAGGAGCATGCGATGGCCCGACACCAGGGTCATCAAAACGACGTCTCCTTTCCACTCTCTCATCACCGACTGGTTTCACCTTAGCGTCCTCACACCGACGTCTCTCTCTTGCTTGTGGCCCTCCCCACGGTGGTATCCCTGGCTCCTGGCGATCCGGTGCTCTCATCAGCTCAACCTCGCGCTCACGAGGTCCCACATCTGCACATACAAACAACCAAATGATAGTATCAGCATCTATACAAAATACACATGTCATGCTATCTTAAAAAACAACATATCAAAATCACAAACATACCTCGGTGGTCAAACACCTCCCCTGGAAGCAACACCATATCCGGATCACCCCGAAAGTCAACACCACAGTATGGATACTGCAGTATGATCTGCAACATCTGCTGCCACACCTCTGCCGCCTCAACCATGAAAAAATGGCCGCCCTCACCACCACCGTGGCGAATCAAAATTGTCGACCACTGCCTCAGTTGCGGCTCTCGCACCCCGAGTGCACCCAATAAAACTCTAGGGCACAACATCGGCACCCTCTCCAAAAACTAGGCCACCAAGATGGACCCAAAGGCAAAGTCCCCTAAGTCAGCAGTCCGACATCTGTCCAGCTGCCCTACCATCTTGGCATGCAGCATCAAACCCCAGGAAAAATTCTCTCCAGGCAGTGCCCTCCCCATAACCCTCAGTTGACCACCACTGATCCACTGAGTCAGGAGGGACCCATATACCCTCACAATCATCACTGCTAAATAGAGATGAGCTAAATCATCCATCGCCCCGATACTCACTACATAGCCTGACATGTAGTTCTCCCTCGAACAGTACCTCCAACCCAAGGTAGCTAACGACACGTCCGCAGGTAACACAGGCTCCGCCGGTAGGGGCATTCCCCGAAAAGGGAGCCCAGTCAGAAAGTATACATCCTCCACCGCAGTGAAGGAAATATTCTCTCCCCACACCATAAATCAATTGATGCAGGAGCATCGCCAACATCAAGCGAGCCAGCGCGGAAGCAAAAGACAGTTGGACAAGCCTAGCCCAAATTTTGAATTTCTCTTGGATTTGATGCACAGAACATAAATGTGGCAATTAAATGAAGGCACATTTGTATAATGTAACGGACCTTGAGTGGATTTTCTCTTGTCCTTAGTAGGTAGAAGGCATTTATGGTAGTTAATGTAAAGTAGATAGAATTCAATTCTAGATTAGACAGTTTTAGAGCGCAAGAGGGAAACGGGATATAGACACCCTCATTATGTATTGTAACATTATGGAAGAAGAAAAGCATAGAAGAGAAGTAGAGAGATGTGTAAGAACACCCATGTAAAAATATTTGGATTAATAGAAAGAGGTTGATTCGAATTCATGGTTTCGTGTTTGTTCTCTGTGTATTGATGTTGAATGATATGCTCATGAATGTTTGCTTCCTGTTATACATTTTCTTTATATGCTGTGTATATGATTTCCTGGTTTGAGTTTGAAGTCTGGAAGGAAGTAGGAATGAGTTTCAATTATTTCTCTATCTGAGCAAGAGTTTCCTGCAAGGAGTGCAGTTGAAGTGTCCGCAAGGAGTGCATCGACAAAGGGCTCAGGTAGTTTAGCTTTTGTTCTCATTCACTCAAAAGTGCAGTCAGGCACAGGAGCCGTGCAAGGAGTGCACAGGCAAAAGAGAATCTCAGGGTTGTGGACCTGAGCAAGTCAATTGAAAGACTGCTACTGCAGGAGTGCGCAAGGTCGAGGGAAATTCAACACTTGGACGTGGTTGAAGGTTTTCCGCAAGGAGTGTGTGCAAGGGTTTTTTCTGAAGGACTTGAAGGTCATGGAAAATCTCAGGGAGAAAAAGGATTTCAAACCCGTGGAAGAACAATGCAAGGAATTTGTGCCTGGAAGTGTTATGAAGGCATCGTGAGTTTGTCGCAGGTGGATAAGTTTGTGGAGGACCACTTAGTTCATTCACAGAAATCGTTAAGGAGGGACGGATGGTCAGAATTCTCTGAATAGGATTCGCGAAATCCCATGAGACGTCAGATCTCACGGAAGAGCGAAAGATATATCGCGAATATTTCAGAAGGTTCTAAGCTCAGGAGGAGTAGGACCAAAGATCCAAGCTGCAAGGGTCGTTGGATTCGCAAGAGAATCCCTATATCGGGGTTTCATGGGTGGAAGTTCCGTAACATTACAACGGGAATCACGATATCCAGAAACGCGATATCCCAATAGCTAAGACGATTTGTGTGGGCCACGAAGGAGTCAGCAAGTGGACAGGTGGCACACTGTTTCGGAGTTCGGGGAGAGTGAAGTCCCGAAAACTTTGGCATTAGGATTCACGATACCGCGAAGTCCAAAATCCCGACAGAAGCGAGAGGACCGTAGAAAGGTCAAAGCACGGGAGTGTGTTGGTGTATCGTAATTTTGACACATCGATATTCGGGAGTCGGGGAAGCAAGTTTCTCGACCTCGCGATCGCCAAAATCACGATAGAGAAAACCTCAAAAAGTAAAGAGAAGGGTCAGCGTCGACTGAGTGTCAGATTTCGGGAATTTAAGGGACCAATGCTAAATCACCAGACTTGTGAAGTTGCGAAGTCCGATCTCCCAAGTGCAAAGAGGGGATCCTGTGAGAGTTTACTGTGGGTGCAGATTTCCCGACAGGTAAATAGAAGAACGTTTAGAGTTCTTTGGGTCGGTAGTGAAGGAAATATCCTGTGTCGACTTGGACCTTCTAACCTGCGGGTTGTGGAGGGAGCGTGCGTGAAGACCTCAGAGTGGTATCAGAGCACAAAAAGGTTCTTTTCTTTCTATAGCAGAGAAGAAAGAGAATTCACCATGCCGCCAAGGAGAAGGGACAGGCAAACACCCGATCCACCAGAAGATAGGGAAATGTCGCGAAGAAGAGGCATGCAGATGATAGACCCAATTATGGAGAAAGAGATGCGTGATCTACAAGCTAGACTCAAAGACATGGAGACAGCACAAAGATGCACAACCAGTGTTGGGGATCTTAGTGATTCTGAAAGTGAGATTGAGGCTGAACATGAAGAAGAAGTTGCAGTGGAAGATGCATCAAATGGACGTTTTATCAGAGCTATTGCAAGGATGGGTGCAAGAGAGAAGATGGACATTCTGGTCTATGAGGGAAACTTGGATGCAGAGGAGCTTCTAGAATGGATTAGAGCTCTAGACACATACTTTGACTATGAAGATGTCGAAGAGGACAAGAAAGTCAAGCATGCTGTCACAAGATTGAAGGGACATGCAGCATTGTGGTGGGATGAACTACAAGCTGACAGACGCTGCAAGGGAAAGTAGAAGATCAAAAGTTGGGATAGAATGATCGCGAAGATGAAGGTGAAATTCATCCCCAGGGATTATCAAATCACTATGTTCAAGAGGATGCAGAACCTGAGACAGAAATTGATGAAAGTGAAAGAATACACTAAGGAATTCTACAGGCTGAACATTAGGGAAGGTCATCGGGAGAGAGATGATGAGAAAGTTTCCAGATACATGAATGGTCTGAGATATGACATTCAGGATGAGATGAGCATGATAATCATCCGAATGGTGGAAGATTCTTATCAGATGGCTCTGAAAGCGGAAGAGAAGCTGAACTGAAAGAAGAATCAAAGAGGCTGAGGTAGAAGTCATCCCAGAGGCAAATCAGTTGCCCAGGATAATTATCAGAAGCCCAAAGAGGACTGGAAGAAACCTTAGACTCGAACTGAGAGAGGTGGAAGTTCATAGCGAGGGAAATATGCTGAACAGAAAGGGCAGCATACTGAGCAGAGAGACGATTATGCTGATAACAATACTTTTCCTCGTACTAGAGGTAGAGGAAGAGGAAGAGGTGGAGTGATAACATGCTTCACGTGTGGAAAGAATGGGCACAATTATTATGAGTGTCCAGATAAAAAGAAGGAGAGTGGAGAAACTCACATCGCCGAAGCACAAAGGCGGGATGTTGAGGCAGAAGACACTGAAGGCGAAAGATCGTTAATGATGCGAAAATCTCTTTTGACACCAAAGAAGGAGGTGGAGAGTTCATTCCAAAGAACTAGACTTTTTAGGAATGCTTGCAAGACCAAGGACAGGGTATGCAAGGTCATTGCAGAAAGTGGTAGCACGGATAATCTCGTTTCTACGGAGATGGTAGAAAAGCTGGAGCTAGAGACGATTGATCATCCAAACCCATACAGAATTTCGTGGCTACAAAAAGGACATCAGGTAACTGTCACTAAACAATGTTTATTGAATTCAAGATAGGAGGATATAATGATAATATATTATGTGATGTTATTCCTATGGACGTTTGTCATCTAGTGCTGGGTAGACCATGGAAATATGACAAGAATGTGATTCATGATGGGAGAATGAACACATACACCCTGGAGAAGAATGGGAGGACACACATGTTGCTTCCAATTAAGGATAAGGAGGTAAAACTGGAAGTAAGCAACACAATACTTCTCATGAGTGGGAAGGAACTTCTTACATATGTCAATAAGAAGGAGGATCCACAGTTCATTGTGGTTAGAAAACCAAAGATTGTTTTGACCAGCACAAGAGTGGATGATCTACCAGAAGAGATTCAGGAACTGCTGGAAGAGTTCGCTGACATAGTAGTGGATGAATTACCTCGTTCGTTGCCACCGATCAGAAGTGTGAGCCATCATATTGATCTCATACCAGGAGCTAGTTTTCCAAATAAAGCCACATACAGATTGATGCCGTAAGAGAATGAAGAGGTCAAAAGGCAAGTCCAGGAGTTGTTGGACAAAGGTTTGGTCAGGGAAAGCTTGATTCCATGTGTTGTTCCAACAGTACTCAGTCCGAAGAAAGACGGAGGCTGGAGGATGTGTACTGACTCAAGGGAGATTAATAAGATAACCATCAGGTACAGATTTCCATTGTCAAGGATGGATGATCTAATGGATTGCTTGAATGGAGCAAAATACTTTTCAAAGATTGATTTGAAAAGTGGTTATCATCAAATCCGCATGAGAGAAGGTGATGAATGGAAGACAACATTCAAAACAAACGAAGGGTTGTATGAATGGCTTGTTATGCCATTTGGATTAACAAATGCAACGAGTACCTTCATGAGGTTGATGAACGAAGTCCTGAAGGAGTTCATCGGAAAATTTGTCATTGTGTATTTGGATGACATACTAATTTTCAGTAAATCAGTGGCAGAACACTTGAAGCATTTGGCTACAGTGATGAAGAGGTTACAGCAGGAGAAGTTGTTGATAAACATGAAGAAGTCCTCATTCATGAAGACAGAGCTCATTTATTTGGGATTTGTTATTTCTGCAGATGAGTTGAGGATGGATCCAGATAAGGTGGAGGTAATTAAGAATTGTCCATCACCGAAGAATATCTTTGAGGTGAGAAGTTTTCACGGATTGACTAGTTTCTACCGAAAATTCATCAAGAATTTTAGTGGAATTAGTGCAGCAATGATGGAAACGGTGAAGAAGCGACATAAGTCTTTTCACTGGACTGAAGAAGCCAAGAAAATTTTTAATCTGTTGAAATGGAAGATCACGGAACAACCGATTCTAGTGTTGTCGGATTTCCGAAAGACATTTCAAGTGAAATGCGATGCAAGTGGATTTGCGATAGGGGCAGTCTTGAGTCAAGAAGATAGGTTGATAGCATATTTCAGCGAGAAGTTGAATGAAGTGAAAGTGAAGTACTCCACTTATGACAAGGAGTTTTATGCTATCATACAGGCATTGAAGAAATGGAGGCATTACTTGATCCCACAAGAGTTTGTCCTATACAGTGACAATCATGCATTGCAATTTGTGACTCAATAGGAAAAGTTGAATCAGAGACATGTTAAATGGGTGGAATATATGCAAATTTCACTTTTGTAATTAAACATATTTCTGGTACTGCTAACAAAGTTGTTGATGCTTTGAGCAGGAAGTGTTTGTTGTTGCTGGAGTTCAAAGTCAAAACGTTGGGTTTTGATGATCTCAGGAATATGTACGTAGATGATCATGATTTTAAAGAGGCGTATGAAGCAACTAAGAATCCAGTTCTCAGAGATAAAATCCAATGGGTCAAATACGTGATCCAGGAAGGATTGCTATTCAAGGGCAATCAGTTGTGTATTCTGAAATTCTCCATGAGGGAGAATTTGATAAAGGAGAAACACAGTGGAGGATTGGCCAGACATTTCAGTCATGACAAGACATTCGCAAAGCTGGGTGAGTCATACTTTTGGCCAGGAATGTGATCATAGGTCAAGATATTTGTGGACAGATGCAGGATTTGTCAGCATTCGAAGGGAAGGAAACAAAATGCAGGTTTATATCAACCATTGCCCATACCAGAAAGGTCGTGGGATGCGATCAACATGGATTTCGTATTGGGGTTGCCAAGAACACAAAGAGGTTTTGATTCAATCTTTGTGGTGGTGGATAGATTTTCCAAGATGGCACATTTCATTCCATGTCAGAAAACCAGTGACGCAACTCACATTGCAAATCTGTTTTTCAAAGAAGTCATTCGACTTCATGGTTTTCCAAGAAGTATAGTTTCGGATCGAGATACAAAGTTCATAGGGAATTTTTGGAGAACCTTATGGAAGAAGTTGGGAACTAACTTGTCATTTAGTTCAGTTTATCATCCTCATATGGATGGATAGACAAAAGTGGTGAATAGGAGTCTGGGAGACTTACTGAGAAGCCTGGTGACAGATCACCATAGCTAGTGGGAGCACATATTACCACAGGCAGAGTTTGCTTATAACGATTCAGTTAATAGGAGCACAAGGTAAAGTCCATTTCAAATTGTCTATGGCATGCAGCTGAGAGGAATTTATGAATTGAGGGATTCAGAACATATTTCGACTAGGAGCGCTAGTGCAGAAGATTTCACAGAGACAATGAAAGAACTTCACAGCCGGGTGAAGGAGTGACTGCAAAATTCAAGCCAGGAGTATAAGCGTAGAGCATATCAACACAAAAGACAACCTCAGTTTGAGGTTGGTGACTTGATTCTGGCACATTTGAGGAAGGAAAGGTTCCCGAGAGGAACATATAATAAATTGAAGATGAAGAAAATCGGGCCATGTAAGGTCTTGAAGAAATTTGGGGTGAATGCTTATGAGATTGAATTACCCGAT
>SNQJ01S0186521.1:0-18511 GCA_010110895.2 Picea sitchensis
AAAGGGGCCACACACGATTTGCAGAGAGGTTGAGGGAGAGGGGTGGACAATAGCCCTGCCACCGCCTTCTAGCACTCCCGTCGTGGCTCTAACTGTAGGTTAACGATTACCTAGTTCGAGAGGACCCACGATGTCGTGAGGGTCGACTGCGACAGTCGCTCACGATGATTCTAAGGGGCGCGCAATAAGGCGGGGGCCTTATTCCTTAGAACCCTTAGTCTCCTACAAATTCACCTGGCGGAGTGTTGACTCCAGGGGTTATAGAGGTCTACCAATCAGTCCAGTCGGTGAGTGGCACCCTTGGAGCACATGGTGCATCCTGAAGGGCACGTCGCCCAAAAGAAATTCAAGAGGCGAGTGGCACCCTTGGAGCACATGGTGCGTCCTGAAGGGCACGTTGCAATAGTGGGGTTGAAGGAGTCAGCCTAATTAGCCCTAAGTCATCAACACCTGAATAAAACCTTAAGCAGTTCCCCTAACCAATCGTCGCCTATCTCAGAATCTAAGCCTTAAGCCTAAGACTTTTCTAGGAAAAAAGAAAAAAAAATCTAGTGTGACCTTAACAAAAAAAAAACAAGGCCCTAGCATAAAATAAAAAAAAATTCACACGACAACCCACTTAAGTATTGGTTGGGTCTTCATAAAACTCTTGGGGTAACTGGAGAGAGTAAGGATCTAAATAACTCAGGGATTTAAAAAAAAAAAGGAGAAACTTTTGTCTTTAACTTTTCTTTTCTAGGTAATGAAATTCAAAACATTTTTTTTACCATATTTAATATAAATTACAAAAACCTGTCCACCACTTAAATGATGAAATATAAAAACATGACCACCACTAAAATGAAGATTTATTTTTGTGATTATAAAATACAAAGGTAAACCACAACCCACTAAAAATGGGAAACTTCATTAATATAGTTAATTTGAAGGCTTTTAAGTAAATAAAAACATATATATATAATAAATGAAAAGATTTATTTAGTGCATTACCTTTTAGGTTTTTTTTAAAAAAAAGGGGGGAAATGAAATTTAAGAAAAAGAAAATAAATTATGGAAAAGGTAGGGATGCGTGACACTTGAAAAAGAGGGGAATTTTTAGGGTTTGATTAAAAAAAACTTAAAAGAAATGGATTTAGGGTTTTTGAGGGAAAAACCTAATGGGATTAGGTCAAAAAGGAGGATAAAAGACATGAGAAGGGGAGAAAGGGGGGACTTTTTCAGCTATTGGTTTTGTTATGCTACCAGACTAGAGACTGGACTGATTTCTTGTAGGAGTTGGGGATTCTTAGCTAACTTGAGTGGTAGCTCAGCCTTGGAGGCGGGCTGAGAAGCTAGGCTACTGTATGGGTTGTGTGTGGCCCCTTTGCGGCTCGGGGGGCTAAGGGGGGAGGAGAGTACCCCTAGCGTTTGGTTGGGAGGTACCGGTGAGTCCTCTACGGTCGGCAAGCAGGAGCAGGAGCGGCGGGAGCACAAGAATCATTTGTTGCAAGCGTTAAGGACACATGTATGTAAATCTCTGGGCATTTCTATCTTGCTGCGCGTGTTTATAGACTGTAGTTTTAATGGCTATTGTGCAATTTTGTAGTTTCAGTGGTTATGGTGTGAATCGGGTTTATAAACTGTAGCGTAATGGTTATTGGCGTGACTATGAAACTTTTACGGCTGCTTCTCACATTGATAATAAGGTATTTAATTTAT
This sequence comes from Picea sitchensis, assembly GCA_010110895.2. Taxonomy (NCBI): domain Eukaryota; kingdom Viridiplantae; phylum Streptophyta; class Pinopsida; order Pinales; family Pinaceae; genus Picea; species Picea sitchensis. Next base: position 1,699 of record SNQJ01S0186521.1, read on the forward strand.
ATTGCTTTTAGTTCAAAGTTTTCACCTTCCCTGGTTGATTTCCCCAACGATTTTCTTTCATATCTACCTCTAATTACACCATGTTTTCCTTAGAAATTGATGAGTGATCAAACCCCCATTTTTACTCAGCAAATCGTATTACCTACCCAGCGATTTGGTTGTCTAGTTCCAACGATTTGACCCTTGTTTTTCTCCGCAATAGTTTTATCTACTCAGCGATGTTAGGGTAGCGCTCAGTGTGATGGAGAGTCTTACCCCCAAGAGTTTTTCCCCATTTTGTTCACGGAACTTAAGGTGACTGTTTGCCCAGTGACCTGGGAAAAGGACCTGACGTTTCCTTTTTCTCTGCGTCTTCTTGCTCAGATTTCCCATGATTTAGTGCACTGGATCTGCGAGTTGCTTGGGCCTTTGCCCAGTGATTGATTATTTGCCTCGGCTTTTTCTCATTTAATATGCATTCCCAACAATTCGTTTCTCCCCAACTAAATCATCACAGTGATCTCTGCATCTTCATTACTTTGCCTTTCTTTAATTTTTGCCCCTTCTCGTTCTTCTCATGGAGTTTTGCTTGGGAAAACACCTTTGCGTCTCAGGGAACATTCCGCCCAGAAATTCGTATTCCCCTCTGTGAATTCATTTTGTTGACCTCTGTGATTCCTGTCTCTACGCTATATTTAATTCCGCCTAGCAATTCGTGTCTTTAGCTGTCATTTCGATTTTGTTTCTCTACATTTGGGACGAGCTCTAAGCTCGGTGTCCCTTCCCTTGCTCAGCGAATTTCGGGATCCTTATCCAACCTTTTACCATTCCTTTGCCCAACGATTTCGTTTATCTATCTCTGGACTCGTCCCTGCGGGCATCTCCGCCATTACATACCTCGGATTGCACCCACCGCGAGGCGAGGCTGCCAGCTTTCAGCTGCAGGCACATCCAATCCCGACCTCCCAATCCTGGCGAACACTATGCTATTTAATTCATGAATTTAATATGTTGTTTTAAAATTAGGTTCAATAATGCTATTCCACTTTAATTATGGATTTCTGGTCGATTTAATTCGTGATTTTAAATTTCCGTTTCCAAAATTAGGTTAATAATGCCGTCCCACTTTGAATATGGATTTCTATCGTTTAAATCTCTGGATTCAATATGCTGATCAATCTTCTGGTGTTATGTTGCCATTTTAATATAAGGGTCTCTTCTCGTTAATGTTGGTTTAATGGTATCGTCGTAACCGTATGGGTTAAAATTGTGGGTTATTATTAAGTGGTGTAATATTAGGGATTATATTAGGGCTGAATTATTAAAATGTGCTTGGATTGATTATTTCTGGTTGTATGATAAGAGCTTCAATTCTTATCAAATTTGATTAGAAATTTAAAACTTATTATTATCACTGTATGGCAACCGGGATTATAAATGAGTATCTTTATTTTATTTATTAAAAATGTGTAGATTATTATTTAGTCAAATTTTGGTTGTATGATAAGAGCTTGTTTTTATCAAAATTGATTTATGAAGTATAAATAGGCTTTAAATATTCATGTCGTGAATGCGTGACATCGAATCATCATGATAAGCCTGAAATGAATATGATACTTGTGTATTAATTCTTGGGAAATAATTGTATTTGCTATTATGGACAAACCCTAATTACGGTTTATTCTAAGGTTGAAGATTTATTATGCCCTTCGGCGTTCAACAACCACATAAATGTGGTTGTGCTAGCTATTGTGAAATTGTTAATTTATTCACATGTCACAATTGTTGGTTAAACTTTCTACCCTTGGTTGTTGGGGATATAAATCTAGATAAATAGTTGTGTTGTTATTTAAACTATGTTTTATTATATAATGGATTTAATAGCTTAATTTGCAAAGGAAATACTTGTATAAATTGCAATAAAAATAATTGTTTTATTCACAATATTAATATTTGTTTAATTGCCTTGGTATTTTTGCAATAATAAGGTTGTTTTAATTTGCCAGGGCAATGATGATGGTTGATTCGCAATATTAATATTGTTTAATTGCCATGATATTACTTGTTTAATTTGCAATAATAAGGTTTGTTTTAATTTGCCAGGTCAATGATGATGGTTGATTCACAATATTAATATTTGTTTAATTGCCTTGGTATTACTTGTTTAATTGCAATAATAAGGTTTGTTTTAATTGGCAAGGTCAATGATGATGGTTGATTCACAATATTAATATTGCTTAATTGCCATGGTAATACTTGTTTAAATTTCAATAATAATATTGTTTTAATTTGCAAGGTTAATGATGATGGGTGATTCGCAATGTTAATATTTGTTTAATTGAACTGTTCAGGATGATGTCTAAACTGCAAGGTTAATGATAAGGTCTAAAATGCAATGCCAATATTTGTTAAATTATTATGACTTGTATCATGTTCTTCAAGTTGTTAAACCCTTAATGTTGATCGATTCTTAATGCTAATTTAAGGTGTACATATCGACTTATTGAGTTTTAAAATGCTCTCAATACTAACCTAAAGTTGTAAACGACAATTTGGTTTATGACCCGCCTTCAGGATGTAAAACTACAATTAACCTAGACCGGTTCAGTGATAGGTATTTATCGTCCTCTTAGATCTTAGATATTGGCCTTTAGCCAGGAATACTAGTCGGGTAGTTGACGAGGTTTTATTTAGCTTATGCTTTCCTATGTGGATTGTTGTTCTTTAACCCTTATTGTACTTGGTTGTAATCAATCCCTTGTTGCTCTGCTTGTGTCGGGAGTGATCTAGACACCTCCTGGTAAGCCTTAGTATATATGTCTGTGTGTTTTCTGCGTCAAGAATCCAGTGTCGTATCAAGAGTCTCGGGCCCTTTAAAGGCAGTGTTTCCACTCTTGCGACACACCTGATGGGTTTACTAGTTTCTGCCTGAGCAGTCGGCTAGGAGCCTGTCTAATCTTCTTTCGAGAAGACATAAGACTAAAAGCCCTGCTTTTCTATGTAGAACTAGTAAACTCTACTATTGGATTCATCCATCTAAGACGGTACTGTACTCAACCCCTGGTGTCATTCTCTACTTACAGCTGCTAGTTGTACGCCCTACGTCCAGGGGTGTTTATTCTTGTTGTCATTGTGATATGTCGGGTCGTCTTGTTGTGTTCGTCTTACTTGCGTCTTGTTCTAGGTCGGGTTACTAGTTTTTGCCTGAGCAATCGGCCAGGAGCCTGTCTAATCTTCTTTCGAGAAGACATAAGACTAAACGCCCTGCTTTCCTGTGCAGAAATAGTAACCCTAACACCATGGATTCTTCCCTCTGTGTTCTGACTATGCAACCCCAGTGTATCTTAATGATTGTTTTGTGCGCCTTACGCCTATGGTTGGTTGTGGTTGCAGTTACTCATTGTGTGCCTTCAGTCTTCTTGTGCTGAACATCGTGGTTGCGTCTTGTTGGTTCGAGTGGTGACGTAGAGTCAAGGGTGTTTGTTACTTCTACATGCGTGCACACACTTTAAACAAAAAATAAATAAAATTTGCACCTAATGTCCGAGTTGTTGTCGTAACAAGGAGGGTCGTTACAGGATCTATGTTTGAGCTATGATAAAAGGTTATATGCAAATTTGAATGGAAAAGTAAAAGGATGTTAGTGTTAGTCCTAACTATTATACTATGGTTGGTTAGTGGCTATATGATTCTCATTAGATTTTATTTGGGCGCATATAGAATTGCAATATATGTTATGGCATAGAACTTGGCAAGGGTTAACGTGTAAATGTTTGGGTGGCCACTACACAAGGGATATCGCCACAGATTTCAAATGTTTGGGCATTGAATACATAGTTTAATGGATCGGTGAATGTTTGGTTGTCTCGTACTTCGAATTGAATAGGCCAGGAGATGGAAGCGACATGCATTTACTGCATGCCACTCCATACTCCCCCCCTATCGGTCGTCACCCTAGCATTGTTCCTTGTTTCATTTTCGGTATGTTGATTGTGAAGCTCCACATTTCAGGCTCTTGGAAAAGGCTCAGCCAACTCGCCATTTTAAGCATTTTGTTACTGGTATGGTTCTTTTTCTCTCTATCCATGAAATATTCTCTGTGTATGAACAAATAATGGCTCATTAATTCTTGGTTTTGTGTGTTCCTGAGAATTTCGACTGTGTAAACATGTGATATTTATCTCTATGATGACTGTAAAATGTTTCGAATTGCAAGCAAAAGAATTGGGTTTTATTTAAGTTGTGCATTGACTGGTTGCTCAGTCGGTTTAATATCATGAGGGTCTCGGTGGATAATAAGTGAATGTGGTACATATCACTTTGTATTAATGGTGGAGGTTTTCGTTCTGTGTATTATCGTCGGTTGTTCCTTCACAATCATAATTCTAACCCTTATCCAGTTGTATTCGGATTGCCATTCGGTTGTTGTGTAATTCATTCAAACCCAGATTCATGGTCATGGGATCATTCTTATTTTCCTTTCACCAAAGTATCCCAAGTGTTAGGGTCCTATAATTTTATAGGATAATCATTATGCTAATTGATATCCATTTTTCAGTGATTTTGGGATTGAAAATAATATTCAATGTTCTAAATTATTTCCAAAAAGGCTCCTCGCTTACCTGGTTTCCTCGGAAGACTTCGCCCCTCCATCCATTTTTCCCAATCCTTCATTCACCTCTGAGCCACTTACTCCCCTGACCATTTATCTCATTGGCCACATCTCGCCCACCACTCATCCCTGCATAAACAAACTTAGATAAACTTAGGATAATAAAATATTAATTAGTTTAATAAGTATTTAAATTAATAATGTAGGAATTAATTAGTAGGTTAGTAGGTTAGTAATTATATTAGTTTAATAGGGTAATTAATAATAAATAATTAATTAGCTTAAAGTAATAGTGTTAACATTTTTGGCGACCATACTGGGGACGTTCCTCATAAATGTGCATCAAAGTTCAGATTTGACTTCTGATGGTGAACAAAATCCAAACACAGGAAGGCTATACCATTCACCTGGAGACTCCACACATCGGATAAGAAGTTTGAAGATGACTCCACTGGGCTAATGAAGAACTCAGATGCTGCTACAATTGTTCCAAGGTATGCATGTTTGGAATTTTTGCAGATTTATGGTTTTCCAAATCCTTTACCCAAGGATGGATATTGTTTGAGAAATGGTCCAAAATTTAATGGTGAGGATTTGAGTTTGACTTTGAAGCATATATCAAATTTTTGTGATTTCACTAAGCTTCTTAGAGTCAAACATGAAGATGTTTTCCTCATATTGTTTTATGATTCATTCCAAGGGAAATGTAGAAGATGGGCTGATGGTTTACCCACCAAATCCATACAATATTTTTTAGTTTTTTGGATTATTTTCTTGGAAACATGGATGGAAAAGACAAAAATTGCAATAGCCCCTATTTCTATTCAAGGTTTTAAAGAGTGGAATGATATGTACACTAACAAGGAAATTGATGAAAATTTTTCTACATGTTTGTCTTCTTATTTAAAATCATGTAAACATAGTTCAGATGATAAGATCCATTTTTTGGATGAATTTACCAAGGCCATTGAAAAATAACTTGGGGTTTTAAAAGATCATGAAATACCCCTAACTTATGGTTTTCCAAATCAGCTCACAGAGCCATATTTCATCAATAAATAGTGCTCGTTATTGTAATCATCTCACAGAGCCACAATTCATCAATCCAATAATACAATTGCAACAGTTACAGGATTCATGTGTCAATCTTGGTGGTGAAGTGATTCTATCATTGTAATTTTTTCCATTGTGTTTCTTAAGTTATTCATATTCTAAATTATGATAAGAAGTTTAAAGAACAAAATTTGTTGAGATATACACTCTGATTCTAGCTTAGACATAATTATCAATGTTTTCTTCTTAAGGGTTAATTCCAGGATTCTTTATTGCCTTGTTATAACCTGGTCCTCTCATCTTTTTTATCCAAAACCAAAATCAACATCAAAGAATCCAACAAAAATGCCTACCTTGCCCTGTAGGGATGTCTATAGAACCTGTCATTAACTGAACTTCATCTTGTGACTCCATTTCCCAATGGCTTTTCTTCCTGTTTCGACCAACTCCAATAAAAAAACTCAACCCTGAACTAGATAGCTAGCCTAATATCTTCTTTAAAACAAAGCTAAAAATTATAGAGAGAGCCCTCTCTGGGTCTAGGAGGGATAGATCCTAGACTCCAAAGCAGTTTGTGATTACCTCTGTCAATTTCTTCCTCAACCTGAGAAATTATGGAGTGCTAACACCAAGATCCAGTCTTCGGGTGGCCATAACATTAATATGTATTGTATGGTTGTGAGGTGATACTATTTATATATCGATGTTATGATGTATGTGTCCTCACTGGTATTACCATTAGATTGTTCGGCTCTTAAGAAAATGGACAGAGGGGTTATATCTTTGTGTGTTCTTTGAATAACTGTCATTGTTCAGTTAACTTCGCCTCTCCTCTACAAGTGATAAACGCACTATGTGCACTGGCTTTTTTTACCCTACTCGTCTTTGCTTTCCTCGGTGGCTAACTATTGGTTTCGTTTCTCAAACTGGGAGTAATAAGAAGACTCTCTGGCTTACTGTTGTGTCTGTATCGAAAGGTATTTTACCTATGGTTGATAAGTCTCTTACGACCTGCAGTTCTTTGTGTTATTCTTAAAATATGAGTGTGCTCTTTATTGTTTCCATGCATTTGTTTTCGACAAAGCCTGATTTTAAACTCCAACTGTACTTTCTCCCTTCGGGCATTTTCTTGGTTGTCAAATATGAGTTTATCAGTGGAATGGTTATGGAGGTTTTTCGTCGAGTCCTTGTCTCATATTTTTATGATAAAATTGGTTGAACAGTTACAATGGGAACAAACAATTATATACAGTCGAGAACTATCTCCTTTCATTATGGTGTTTTTACTAGCGTGGTCTTGATTGAAATTAGAAACACCCGTGTGCTTTGTTAGGCCCGATTAGGGTTGTGGCTAATTGTGAAAATGGTGCCTCTATGTAATTGGCTATGTTCGTCTCGTATATATTATTGGATCATCGTGTATATTACCAATGGTTATATCAACAGTGATAATGCTCGGGTTTTATGTTGATTGTGGTTTCGTTGCAACACCTTGTTGATTGATAAGATGAAGACCGTGTGTAATCGAGCATATTTTGGAAGTCTATTTGTATTTGAAAAAAGGACCCGTGTATATTTTAATTAGGCATGATTGTAAATTGGTAGACAATGGATGTTGATTATTACAGTGATTCATTATGGGATAGAGGCCAGACATATTGTTGTGTGTGTGTTTTTTAAAAGGAAGGCAAAGAAATAAAATATGAACGCTTTCTTAACAAGACTGTTGAAATGGAAAGTTTCTTTCGATTATGAGTATGATTGCATAGACTTTTATGAATTGAGAAATCCTGAGAAATTTAAAAGTTACAACAAGCAATTTGATACACAGTAAATGTTGGTGTGGTGTGGTGTTGGTGGTTTTTTTGGATCGATTTTAGTACAGAATTATGATTATTGATTACTTAATTTGTTTTATGAACAATATCCATTAACTTCCCTGTCATTCTCTCACTTTTTCACACATTATGAATCCCCACACATTCCCATAATCACTTTGCATGCCCTATTCTTAAAATTGAATTATAATTAAAGAGAAACTCTGTATTATAGCAATTAAAGGATGACACATAGATGGGTTACAGTTGATATGTTTTGTTATTACAACAGAGTTGATTGTTTAATGATTTGTTGAGTAGTAATCATGATCTACTCCTTTTAATTTTATCACTTTTCGCTCAATACGACCCCCTCAGATATTCCAAAACCCTTATTCACCCCATGTTCATTGACAAGTATTAAATGATTTTTATGGATTGGATTGCATGGGTCTGATGTGTTGTTGAGCCAAAATTTATTTCATATTTAAATAGATGTCATGCATGGTTTGTTTAAGAAGCTAGTTGCTAAATAAATGTTGCATGCATGAATGAGCTTCTTCAGCAGAGCAAGCCATGGCCAAAATAATAGGGGAAGAGGGAATTGGAATAGAGGCCCTAGAAGGCCAATATTTTCGATACATTTTGATGCAGATCCACAAGAGTTAAACCAGCTCTTCCAAGCTGGATTTTTCAATTGGATTGGACAATGAATAGTCCAACCTAGGCCAGAAAGGCCTCCCTTCCAACCCCAACATGTCCCTGGTATCCCAGTTCCTCCTCATGTCTCATTACAACCTGAAGTCCCTGAAAATAACAGATGGCAAGAGATTTTCCACCCAACAGTCTCCCAACATCGTGGCTGGCCTAATTTGTCTCTACCTGCTCCTCCTCCACCGATTAACCCAACTGTCCAAGTTTCCCCTGGACACTCATCTGTACAGTCTTCCCATGCAAGCAAGAGACTCAAAATCGAAGCCCACCATGCACATGATAAAGGAAAAGTTGGTTTTGCCCCCTCCTCTCCCTCAAGTGATTCTGCCAAATCCGTTTCATCTCGCATGCACTTGAGAGATGACTTCTCTCATGTTATCAGTGAGATCAAGCCTAAAGGCTCCACACAGCGTAAGGCTAATTCAGAGAAATCAAAGGGAGACAACAAAAACAAAGGGAAAATTGCCTCCCAAAGTGGCAAATATGGTTTTTGAGTATATTTATTTATTGATTGTTGAGAAAAGTTGACTGCTGAAGTTTTTGGACAACACACTATTTTTGGATATTTTGAATATTATATTTTTTGGATATGGTTTAAAATATCATTGATATTAATTTTCAAATTATGAGAATGATGATGGGAGCCACAAGGATGGGTGTGTTTGATTTATTGACTAGTTGTGTTTATTTTTGTTAAGAAACAAAAAGGGAGTCACAAGGGGTCCCACCTACTAGTTATTATTTATTAAAGTCCCTTATTATTATTATATTAATTCTTCCCCCTAAACTAAAAGTTAGTTGAGTTTTAGTTAACTTAACTAAAAGAGGTAGTTTGAGTACTTCAACTAATTTTGATTGCTTAAAGTAAAAAATAGAAGGAAGAACAAGGTGGGAATAGAAGGAGAAAACATACTAAGGTCTGCTCTTGAGTTTTATTGGGATAGTTCAGTTTTCATTCATTCTTTAATTCATTGAAATCCTAATTCTCTTTTATGACAATAGGGTCCTATTGTAGAAAACAAGATTCAAGGCTGAATTACATCATTCAGACACTTGTTTTTCAGAGGTGTTGATTTATCTTTGATAGTCTGTGTAGACTTGTATGTTTATGAATTAAATTTCATGATTGATAAAGGATATTGTGCAGAGTCGATTGGGCAGCAATATGTGGCAAGCGAATCCAACTTTTAAAGTTCAGTTTTTACTTTCTGTCATAAGTCCTTTTGTATGGTTTTCATCGAGGACATCTAAGTTTTACTTTGGTCCAAACTTGCATAGGGATTTTTGTAAAGAGAACGATTATTTTGATTTTTTGGAATGAAATAAGCAATTGCTATTATGTCTCATATGTGTTAAATTGTGACTTGGTATTTTTTCTTTTGTCTCCACATTTACTTTTTCATCTTTTATATTCAGAAAATTATATAAAATGTTGAATTTTTCAACAATATTTTATTTATAAAAAATCAACGTAAACCCTTGTAACTAATACTTGTGGATTAGGAAACAAATTTTGAGGCTATAAACATAGGGTGATATTCCCGTCTATCTTTCCTTAGCCAAGCAATATCTGAAAATGCTTGAGTAATATTATTTCATATCTTTTCCTCGACATGATGGAAGAATAGATTGGTTGAAAATGGTAAGTAAAGAGAGGTAAATGGATATCAAGTAAAGAGATAGTTGTCGATGCACCTATACCTACCTGAGACACAAGAAAAGACACTTTTCTAACCAATTATAGTAATGGATCAACAAGTTAAGATTGGTGTCCCTAAAATACAACAGCATACAAGTTAGTAAATCAACAATATATTACATCCAAATCAGCAAGTAAAATGTCTATATTAGTTAGCAGTGTCATGAATAAAACTAATAACCAATGTGGGCCGAAAGTAACACTTTTAGATTGAATAAAGATGGTTGTCATAAAAGTAAATATTTGCAGCAGTATATCAACCTTATGGATGTATCATTCAATGAAGTACAACAAAAAATATGACCATCAAAATGTGCCAAAATCTATCCCAATAGATGCACCTAGGTTAGTAGGTTTAACTAGCAAAGTTAGAGGGTTAGTCTAGGGTTAGTTTGTGAGATATTAGCGGTTAGGGTTAGAGTTTAAAGAATCCATAATGGTTGTAGGTTAATTTTACTACAACAATAAGAATTTGTGGGAGAAATAGGACGCCCTGGGGGAGGAAGAATCCCCAAGGCATCAAGATCATTACCCAAAAGAGACAACTTCAAAACTTGAAATCTGTACGTTTACCAATGCATCAATTTATTTCTCCCATGAAATAAGTAAATGACTAGTTCCTTTAAGAAAGGGTTAATGGAATCAAGAAAATATGAAGAATCTAGATAGGCTACTTCCTTGGGGGTGTAAATCCTTTTACTCCCCAAGGCAAGGTTCTCTTAGCTAGGATTTTAACTAGGAGGTTGTATGCAATTATACTCCTCTTAGTAAACACTTATGAATCAATATTCTCTTAGAAATAAAATGGTGGAAACACAAGTAGGGTTGTATCCCTTATACTCCCTACTTGGCTCAAGAAAATAGAACCTTTAACTTGTACAAATGATAATACAATGAAATAAATGGCACCTTCAAGCATTAAAAGACAATAAAAGCTAGACTAACCACAAAAAAAACAATGAAGAAATCCATCCAAGGCTAACGCACAATCTCCATCAACCATAAACCAAGACATAGCCATAAACAAAAGCACGAGAGAGAGAACTATCCAAAGAGAGAGAAAATTTCAGTCCAAGAGCCTCTCACAATGGAGAGTTATGATATGAAACTGAGATCTTATAATCTATATTTATACAAAATGTAGCTAGCATAGTTTGTCCACATAATATTAGGGAAAACAAAATATTAGGGGTCAACAGTCCTAATCTTGCCCCTTTACAAAGATAATATTTAAAAATTCTCTTTAATTTCACTATTGCACAAAGAAAACCCTAAAACAAAGGTGACATCATCCCTTGAAGGAGGACGTTTTGGAAAATTGAGTAAGTCGTTGGAGATGGGATGAAAAGAGGGCCTCCAAAGGCCATGTGGAAATAAATTGGAGCCTCTCCACCTCAAAATGTCATGTTTCATGCTTTGATTCATCATCAACCACCATATGCCCCTCAAATGTGACGTCAAGCCCCTAGGGAGTGATGTTTTCCCCTTCTGGTAAAGTCATTGGCATGCAAAAGGTGGGATATGTCTATCCAAATTTCTCCTAGGCCTTCGAAAGCATATATATTTAGTCTATCATGTAGGCCTATGTCATCCATCTTGTGGGATTATTTCCCTCATGGATGCCCAAGCTAGGCTTGTTCTTCCAAAACTGGCCACCAACCTATCCCTGCAAGACAAATGGATACAACCTCCAAGGATCTCAAGTCAAAGCATCATGATGAGTGAATCAAGTCAATAAATGAGCCATTAAATCATGTTTACCAGGACTACATCATACAAACACGTGCTTAAGAAACTAGACGTTTTGCCAAGTTTGGTTGTGGGTGGGTTGGCATGGTACTTCTTTTCAATGGATCAAACCCCCTAAGTCTAGGATCAACCCTATCTGATTCATGTGAATGAAATGAATGGGGGAAGTACTAAATGGACATGGGGTTCATGATATGCAAGGGTTCATGGTATCTCATTTATGGGTTCCTTTGTGGAGGGTGTGCCACACCTTCGTCCATAATGCATTTTTTCCAAGCCCATCAATTGCCTTTTATCTTTCTTTCTTTGTATTTTATTTCAATATAGCATAGGGCGAGTTGGAGGCCACTTCCCTGGCGTGGTGACCAGATATCAACAGTTTCACCCACAAGTACTTTCATGGAAATGAGAAGGTTGGCTCGTGATGAGACCCCCTTTCACTTAGCCGTGAAACTGAGAGCCATTACCCCGGTGTGATGGCCAAAACTGGTAATGTCATACCATTAGATACCCATGGATGTGATAGGTTGGCTCGTGATGAGACCCCCTTTCCCTTAGCCATGCAACTGAGAGACATTACCTTGGTGTGATGGCCATAAATGGTAATGGCATACCATTAGATATGCATGAATGTGATAGGTTGGCTCGTGATGAGACCCCCTATCCTCAACTGATCCTTTAAGCGTTTTTATTTATTCTTTTCATGGGGTCCTTATTTTCTTACAGAGAAGATTTCCACTTTCTCAGTATCCCCTGGGAGAAGAATCTAGAAGGTTCTTTCATTAGGATTTTATCTTTTTCCAGCTAGCTCCCCTCTGGGCCTTCAAGCCCTTCTTCCCGTGAAATGAGGAATGGTCCCTTCTAGGGTTAGTCTACCCAAAAATCACAAGAGATGATGTCATGAGGGGAAATAATGATGGAAAGTGGTAATTATGGTTGGGAGTGACACGATGACTCATCAAAGGAAGCTCCCATAAACACCCCATCCTATGGGTGACCATCTACTTGAGTGCCCCAAGCCAACCACCAACATTTAAACAAGGTAAAAGGCATAGTTTCCAAAGAAGATATCTCATAATAAAAAATAACCTCTGATATACAAGCTAGAATGCCTCAAATATTAGAATGATACCCACCATCATATCTGACTTGTACCGCATGGAGCAAGACCCAAATGACTTGTGGTGGCAAGTTGGTGTGGATGATGACTAAGTGTTGGGTCATTGTAGTGGTGATGCGGGTCTCTAGCTGTGCAAAAGGATACTTCCTGTCATGTGGTCTCTCGACACTCCATATCTGCAACCCGAGGGCCTCGAGACATAATCTCCTTGGTTATCCACAAAATGGGGATAACACATACCTTGAGGATTTTGATGACAATTTCTTTGAGCACTTGGATTTATTCTCTGAAGAAGATTTTCAACCACCGTTATGCTCAAATTTTGATAAGGGTGAGGATGTTGTTTTCCTGAAGAGAGATACTTGTGACAAGGTTTTCCAACTACGTTCAACTGCTTTACCTTGCTATGTCACTAAGGATGCAACTGAGAAACATGTCCCTTGTATTAAGTTTTCTCCAGGGAAAATCCTTCTTTTATAATTCAAGGGTAGGTTGAATTCCTTAAAAAGAAGTTTATTATCTCGATCTTTCAACCTTCCCCTAAGAATTTTTCAGTCATCCTTTAGGTACTTGTTAGTCCCTTCTTAGACCTAGGGGAATGATTATGTCCAAGGTAGTCAACCTTTAGACTCTTTGAGCCAGATTCTTGAGGCTTTGACCTTTCACGATCATTTTCTAAGATGGATTGAGCACTTTCCTAGAAGTGTGACTTGGCATAATTTTGTCCCTCCCTCCTGCCTCCATTAACTAGAGTTTACAATTTCCTATGATATGTTGCATGCTCTAACTCATTTTATTTTTGTGCTTAACTTTTCATTGTCTCGGTTTATGATGAAGCACAGAGTTAGGCATTGTGAGGTATTGCTAGGATGGTTTTACTAGTTATATGACTACACCTAGCATTCAACGTACAAGTGAGTAGGTAGGTAGGCATTTGCATCCATTGTACATACCATTGCATATCATTCTAGTAGAGTATAGTTGCATTTACATATTTTCTTTGCTTCATTTGTATTTATGTATGCTCATGATCATCTGTTAGAAAGAGTTGATTTCATTTCTATTTTTCATATCACATATGGACAAAGGGTGATATCACCACTCTAGATATCACTGACATCTTTTGTTGAGATTTAGAAGGCATGGGACGAGTCATACCAAAGATGTCGAGGTTATCATGCGCTCTACAGTGAGCACATATCCCCGAGTTAGAGCCAGATGTTACCCCCTAGCCTAGGGGTAACTAGGGATATCATGTCTCTAGGCCCAGATGTTATATACATGGAGTACCGAGAGCCAAATGAGCTGAGCATGGCCCCATAAGGCCCCTCTTATCTTCAATACAATCTACACATCGCCAACAGAAATATCCATCACACTGGCCTGGTCCTATGAGGCAACGGGTCTTGCTCCATGAGATAATGAGTCCAGGTATCATGGTATGTATCACTCTGATATTTTAAGCACTTGAACATGTTTTATTGAATCTTTCTTGATTTCATACGTTTGCTTGGAATTTATGCTCCTTGCCTTGTTTAAACCGAGGAAGGTGACATGGTTCCCTAGTAAGTTGATCCCATTTAGGATAGGTTTCTACTAGATGGATCCTTGAAGAGTCATCGTCCGTTCCCACCATACTTACCACTTTCCATGTTTATTCTCTTCACATCCCAATCTTTTGGGAATTGGGATAAGCTCAACTATCAAGGTTTGTACCTTACCTCATAGGAAGAAGGGGTTGAAGGCCCAGAGGGTACAAGTAACTGACAAGAGTTAAGAGCCAAATTTGAAACCTTCAAGATGCTTCACCCAGGTATTCCCGAGAAAGCAGTGAAACTCTTCTCAGTAAAAAAAGGGGACCCACAAAGAATAAAGTAAAATGTTTAAGGTCCTAGTTGGTGGATAGGAGGTCTCATCACGAGATGGCCTATCGTGGTCATGAACATGTAATGGTATGACATTACCATTATCTGGTCACCAAGCCAGGGTAGTGGCTCTTAGTTGCACAACTAAGAGAAAGGGGGTCTCATCATGACCCAACCTTCTCATTTCCATGAAAGTGTTTGTGAGTGACATTGTCACCCCTGCTAACCAAGCTAGGACAATGGCCCCAACTATGTCCTTACAACAAATAAAAAGAAAATAAAAGAGAAAAGCTTAAAAATGGAAATGGAAATAAATGGGATTGGAAACAATTGCATTTATGACAAGGTGCAACTCACCCTCCATAAAGGATCCCATAGGTAAGACTCTACAATTCCCGCTATCACATCACCCCATGCCCAAAGGTCTACGCCATGTCGCCTCATACACATGCATGACTTGTATTGGTTCCACCTGGGAAATGCCCTAAAATTAAGGAGGATTGACCCAATAGGGCATCCTGAGACCCTCTTCAAACCTAGATGTGTCAAGTTGCATAATGAATTTGAGCATTTATTTGGGTTAGGGGGTTTTAATGCATGTGTCGAGTGATTTAACTATTAGATGTGATTTGCATGGCATGATACTTGTGACTTATGGACCCCTGGAGGGAGTATTTGTTGTCTTTGCAAGTCTTTTCCCGGTGGATGGATATGCATGAGGGGATGATTAGTTCAGACCTTCATGAGGGCTTGAATCCCACAGATGGATGTTGATACCCCAAGCAAGGGTCATGATGGTGATTGTTGACTTGTATCACGAAGGAGGAAGTCATTTCCTTTGAAGGAACTCTAGTAGACCCTAGAAGGATAAGCCCTACTTTCACTCACCTGGACGATGGCCTTGGGAGGCCCAAAAACCATCCACCTAGCACATGATGTCATCCTGAAGGGGCTAGGGCTTTCTGTAGTGGTGCTCCTGTGGAGGAGGATATTTTTCACAATGTTGGCGATTGATGGTGTGACCAGGCCATGGGAGGCCCAACGTTCCACCAATTGAGGTTGGGAATCCATCTTGAAAGCTCAACATCACCCTAGGAAGGGAATGGTGTCACCCTTTTAGTGTTTTATCCTGCATTTTTATGTAAATTTAATTTTTGTAATAATTGTTGAGGGTCGGCCCTGATGTTTTGACCTAAAGTAATTAAGGGTCAAATTTTGGTATAAATAAAGACAAAGTACATTAATTTTTCATCATAACTTGTCCTTTGGAGACAAGGGGATTGAAATTTTCTCCCTCTTGAGGAGTACTTGGCTAAATTATTGAGGCACATATCTCTTAGAGGCATTTTTTGGCAACTTGGATTAATTTTATGAATTCTTTTGGCAATCTAGTATTGTTTTGCATGATTATTCTTGGTGCAAGTAAGTAAATAATGTTTTTTGTCATTTATTTTGAATGGTCAAATGTATGGTTTTACTTTCTCATATGAGTTTATGAAATTGCATGCCTAATTAATGCTAGAAGTGAAGGAACTTAAGGTATTACTTCATTGCTTTATATTTTCCAAGCTTTATTGAATTGATCTAGTAATTTGTTAAACCTTTAAATCCTTAAAGCGCTAGCACTTTAGAGGTTGTGATCAATTTATTGTTGCATAATATTTTAATACAAAAGAAGTCTAAGGAGAAGGAGACACTAGGTCCTTGAAGAGCCTACACCCTAGCCACCCTCCTTCTTAAGGTCAAGAACCTAGGAGGTCTTAAGGTACTACTCCTCTTAAGCTTATTTTCCCTCTTAGATTTGAGCACAATCATCTTTGTTATCAGCCTTAGAAGAGCGTTGCCATCCTTGAATCCATTACCCTTTTGAAAGGCACTAGTCTTCTTTCCTCATCTCCTTGAAAAACTATCAACCTAAACTCAACGTTTACTTGCTACCCTACTAACGTGACCTAAATTACTAATCTAGTTTATAATTTGCTAACTTAATGATGTTATTATCATTGTTACAACCATCTTTAGCAGTTTATTAAAGTTTATTTGATAGTTAATACATATATAGAACTTGCATGTGACAAAGTATTATCATTTGAAGCTTTAAATATCTTGTTATATTGTCTAAACAAGTGTATTTTATAGAATATATTGCAGTTGTTATCACCATATTAAATATTGTTGTACACTTGTCATTTTCCTGCATACATT
>SNQJ01S0186521.1:18521-35517 GCA_010110895.2 Picea sitchensis
TTTTAAACAAAATTGGAAAGAAATGTTATCAATACTTGTGGTTAGGTAAATAGGATAGGAATGGAATTTCTTTGGTAAAGTGGAGAATTCCTTCTCAACCAAAGTCATATGGGGTTAGGGGTTTAAGAATCTAGTTCTCATTGGCCCTTGTATCACCTAGGGAATATCAAAGACAATGATTGTGGCAGAAGGTTACAAAACAAAACTACATTGAACCAAAAAAAATAATTCACTATATAAGAGACCCTTCAAAGACTTTGCATGACGATATATCACATCTAATGCTATGGAAAATGCATTCCATTTGATAGGTAATCATTTGACATGGACGATTGGAGATGGGAATAAGGTTCGAGTTGGAAAATTTTCATGGATAGGAGGTATAGGTACACAATGTTTGAAGGGATTCTTGACAAACCTCATGGTAAGAACATACAATCATTAACACATTATTATAACATAGAGTTCGTAGGTACTTGGTCAAAATTTTAGAGGTTGACAGAGGAAATTGGTTTGGAAAATAAATTTGTATTAGAATGCATTAATTTAAGGAGAAGTATGGTCCAAGCCTTTATCCAGACAAGGAAATAGAAAGATATTCTGGTATTAAATAAAAATAAGGAAGGTAGTGTGTACATGGCCAAATTGGGATACAAGATTTATTTCTCTGTACCAACTAAAAATAAGATCACTTGGAGGTGCCCATCAAAACTAAAATTTCCCTTTGGTTACTAATGGTGAAGAAGGTTTTAACATAGCATAATATACAAAAATGCAATTGGGCAGGTCCTAGAATGTGTTATTTATGTAGAGAGGATAATGAGACTACATATCATATATTTTTATGTTGTCACACTAGAAAACAAGTATGGTATGCATCTAAACGGATAAAAGCATATAAGGGAAATTGGGATGAAGCCATAGTTGAGGAATCATTGGAGCATTGGGTGGATGACCAAGAGATTAGTAGTGATCATAAGTATCTCTTTCATGTTCTAATTTGGGATATTTGGTTAGTTAGAAATAAAGATCTCTTGAAAGGGAATCTATAGACATTTTGGCAAGTTTTTTATAAGATCCAAAATGCTTACACAACTTGTGAAAATCCTGAAAAAGGAAAGACAAAGATGCCATTAGATGTGCTAGAGATAGAAAAGACTAGAGGATGGATTTTTTGGATGGCCTAGCACAAGGATGCATGAGGGTCACTGATGCAAGAGGATTAATCTCTCTTTCAGTTGATTATTGGTGGCAATTTGAATGCATCTAAGGGGTGGGATTAAACAATAGAGATGAGGTCATGGAAGTCAATTGTTAGGATATTTAAACACTTAGGAGTTAGTTAAGACCAACTTGATCTAATGCATCTTTAGGTAAAGTGTGTTTCTTTATTGTCTTTCCTTAGTATGTATTATTGCAGGATTTGTACTCGTGCAAAGCCCCACCACAAGTCCCCAAATCTTGCGTAACAGTGGAAGATCCTACCATTGTCACCTTAGTAAGAACTTCTCTCATTTTAGTGATGGAAGAGGTCCACCACAAGGGAGGCTTCCCTAGGAACCTCGAGGGATCAAAGTGGAAAGTCTAGTATCCAAGCCTACTTCCCCCTCTCTTGGTCACCTAAAGAAAGATCCAGGTAAATGTAAGAAAAGATGTATGGATCTATTTGAGTTCTTGCTCGGAACAAGAACAATTTAAAACATATATATGATTATTTCCAAATCCAAACATGCAATTAACACCTCTTAAAGACACTAGAAAATGTAATTTGCAATGGTTGTTGTAAAATTGCAGTAGTAAAAAATGATATGACACCAATAAATGTTTTACAACAACAACAACAATTGATGCTCAGAAATGCAACAATTGACCATTAAAACTTAACATTTATCCACTAGAAAAATATCCAATTGTTAGATGCAATTTTTTAATAAGTTAGGCAACCTTTACATGAGTGTATGCAACAAATTAAAGTATTATTAGATGGCTATAGTAAACTTTTGTAAAAACAACAAATTATCCAATGAATTTTCCAATTTTAGTGTTAGTCAGGTTAGTAGAATGCTTAAGATATTTGAAAGAAAGAGTTTGTTGATCAATTCACCATGATAATGCTTTGAGACTAGTTCCTTTAAAGGGTTATAGAGTCTTATAACCAAGAGGTAGGATTCAAACTCTAAGGTGCTATCACATTAGGGCCTTAGGGTTTGAATCTTGAGGAGAAGGATTTCTAGGGTGCAAGCACATTTGGGCCTTAGAAACCGTTTCTCCCTTATTATAGCTTCAACTAGGTCAAAGTCAAAAGTCTAGGGCTAGAATCCTAAAGTTCTAGCACTTTGGGGATTCAGTATTCTAACCCTAGCGATGATTCTTTCACAAATTTAAGAAAAAATTCACCTTGTGAGAGGAAGAAGCACTTATGTTCCTCTCTTAGTGTTTTACCAAGCAAGACGTCTAGCATAAAATAAAAAATTTACCATGAAACATTAATAACATAAGAATGAATTGTACACAAATCACGTACTTCATGGAAGAAACCAAGAGATAAAACCGTAATTGCATAAAATTCCATTCAAAATCAGCAAAGATCATCCACAATTGACCTTTCAAGCATAGCGCATGAGTTCAAGAGAGCTAGTAACCCTTAGAGGGCAAAATTTCAGAAGTATCTCTCACCAAGGTGAGAAGTGATGATGATAAAATAAAAAGTGAGGGTGGCCTTCTTATATGAGGCCACCCTAATACATTTTTCCACATAAATTTGTCAACAACATAATTCAAGTTGGGTCGACCCCTTTATTTTCCTCTAACAAAATGCCAAAATACAAAAATACATCAGAAAACCCTAAAAAGGGTGACATCATGCTAGGAGAGGGTGACATCATGCCTCCAAAGGCCAAGTGGTATCCTATAGGGGTGAAATATTGTGAAGTGAGGTGTCTCCTCACCCAAATCCATGCCAATCATCTCTGGTACCCATCCATCCATCAAAATCCCAACCAAGAAGATGACGTCAAGGTATAGAAGGGTGACGTCAAGGGCCTCCAAAGGCCACGTCCAAGGCTGAGAGGGTTGCAATAACGTCATCTTGTGATGTCAAGAAACTTGTTACTACATCATCCTCCATCCTTTGTGCACAAAATCCCTGGGGTACTCTTCCCATCCTATGGGGATTCCATCCTATATGTGTGGCATAATGACCAGAACTACTCAAACCAAGCCATCTTTCCATCATCCAAGGTCCTGAGAATGTGAGAGCCACTTTCTGGGGGTGGTGAGTCACTGGATGACCCATTTCTCTCCATCACATGTGTCAAAGTCATGTAATAAATGCACAACATCTTTGGTATAAGCCCAGGACGTCCCCCAAGAATCATGTTAGGGGCATTCAAAATAAGACAAAGTATAAAACATGGTTAGCCAAAGTTCACAAGAAACATGAATCCTTGAAGCATACAAAGTAATATGAAACTTATGATATAATCCATGTAAGATAATTCACCTTAGTATCCCCTTCAAGCGTCACACTAGCCATGACCCCATGTGAGTTACCAAGTTTCATTGTTGGAGGGTCTTGATCCAACCCTATTAGGCATGCCACCTAGTGATCCAGGATCTTTTCATCGAAGTGACTTATAAAGAATTGTATTAGATGAGCATAAATTAAAGTGAACCATTAAAGAAGGAAAATCTCAATAATGAAGAGACATAAGCATCAAATCTGAACACAAAAACTTGATAACGGAGTTCATCCCTGGTGGACTATGTCTCTGGGTCCTGCTCTCAAATGGGTAGGCCTTTTTATTAACTCAGCAAAAGAATTTGGAAAAATACATAAGTATACCTTATTCTGGAATCAAGCTGCAGAATCTTTTCTCAGATCAGAAAATAGACAACACCATTGAATTCATGGCGTCGAATTACCCAAAAATGATTGTCTCCACGCCTCAATCCGACTCTGGCACTCCCAGGCCCAAAAGAAACTTTGCCTCGATTTTCATGCCCTGTAACCTGCAATTAATTCCAAAAACTACCTCGTAAATCATGCCCATCTATACCGTCACACGCCTCCCTCTGCACTGGGCATATTTCAAATTTTAAATAAAAATTGCAGCAATGTAAACAACGGAGGTCGTTTGGCCTAGTGGTTGGCGGAGCTATAGTTAAGGCATATAATGGGGGGAGGTCCCGAGGTCGAGCCCGCGAGCCTCCCATTTTGTGTGTTGGTTATAACATATATATATTAATACATGGGGGTTCCGCCAAATTTAGCAGTGGTTTGGATATATCTGTTGGGTGCCATATTTCACGGACCCGCTTCCCCCTTTTTTTATTTTTGAATTTTGGATCTCGAGCCCTCATTGGGAATTTTCCCACTGCCACATAGCAGCCAACCATTGGGCCATGTAAACCAACTATACCATCACCTTCCATGTCAGTGTACGGTCTGCCACCTCAGCTGCCACATCATCGTTGTTGAGGAAAATATATGATTTATCTTACTCAAGCATTTTTTAATCCTTCCTGGCTAAGACAAGATAGTCGAGAATATCACCCTATGTTTTATAGCCTCAAAAAGTATTTCCCAATTCACAAGTAATAATTACAAGGGCTTAGGCTGATATTTTAAATGAAAAGATTGTTGCAAAGTATGAAATTTTTATATAATTTTCTGAAAATATACAGATTACAAAAAGTAAATGTGGAGATCAAAAGAAAAAGTAAACAATTCATAGATACACACAAATGAGACAGAATAGCAATCACTTTATTTCATTCCAAGAAATCAAAGTATCTTTCTCTTTTGAAAATCCCAGTGAGGGCATGGACCAAAGTCTAATTTAAATATCCTCGATGAAAACCATACAAAAGGACTCTGACAAGAAGTAAAAACTGAACTTTAAAATCTGGATCAGCTTGCCATAGACTACTACCAATTTGACTCTACACAATATCCTTTATCAATCATGAAACTTAATCCATAAACAAGTATACACACACTATCAAAGATAGATCCACACCTCTGAAACAAGCATCTGAATGGTATGGTTCAACTTTGAACCTTGTTGTCTACAATAGAACCATGTTGTCAAAAAGAGAATTAGGTCTTTAATGAACTCAAGAATGAATGAAAACTAAACTATCTCATGAAAACAAAAGAGCAAACCTTAGTATTGCTTTCTCCTTCTATTCTCCCCTTTGTTCTTCCTTCTCATTTGGGTTTTATGCATTCCAAATCAGTTGAAGTAGTTCAACTACTTTCTTTAGTTAAGTTAATTAAAATTAACTAATTTTTGTTTAGGGAAGTAATAATAATAATAATAGTTAAGGGTCTTTATTTAAATATAACTAAGTAGGTGGGACCCCTTGTGACTCCCTACTTTTATTCTTTACAAAAATAAACACAATTAGATAACCATTTAAACACATGCCTCCTTGTAGCTCCCATAAATATTTCCAAAATTTGAATATTAAATATCATAAATAATTCAAATCATATCCAAAACATGTAAATAACCACATTGTCCCCCAAAAATAGCTTGTTGTCCAAAACTTTCTGTAGACCATTGTCTTAAAAAATTCAACCATAAACACATAAATTAAAATCCATATTTGCCACTTTGAGAGGAAATCCTTCTTCTGTCACTGGTGTCCTCTTTTGACTTCCCAGAATTAACCTTAGGTTGATTCAAACCTTGAGGCTTAATCTCACTAATAACATGGGAGCAATCGTCCTTTCGGGAGGACACTGATTTTGATGATTCATTTGAAGGAGATGAAGGGGAGGAAACAACTTTACCTTTGTCTTGTAAATGGGGAACATTAGCTTTAAGTCGTTTGCTAGCATGAGAGGAATGAACAAGTGAATGTACAGGGGAAATTTGAACATTAGTATTTACAGGCGAAGGAGGAGGAGAAAATGACAAGTTGGGCTAGCCACGATGGTGGGAGACTGTCGGATTGACAATCTCCTGCCATCCATCATTTTCAGGAACTTCTGGTTTCATGGATACATGAGGAGGCACAGGAATGCCAAGGATGTTTTGAGGCTGGAAGGGAGCTCTCTCTGGTCTAATCTGAACTATCCCTTTCCCAATCCAATTGAAGAAGCCAGCTTGAACCAACTGGTTCAACTCCTGGGGGTCATCATCAAAACAAATTGAGAATCTAGGCCTTCTAGGACCTCTGTTCTAGTTACCTCCTCCTCTATTGTTTCTATCATGACTACCTATATTGAATAAACTCATCTTATATGTAGAAATTCATTAGTAACTAGCCCTTAACCGACCATACATGACATTATGTTAATATGAAACAAAGTTTGGCTAAAAAATTGACATAAGACCCATGCAATTCAATCCATAATAAATTATTTAATAATTTCCTAGTGAGCAGGCGGTGAAATAGGGTTCATGGGACATCTGGAGGGATTGTAATGAGCGAAAAATTGGTAACATGACGGGGAATAAAAACACGAGTACTGCTCAACAATTCATTAAATAACTAATTGTGCAATCACTACCAAAATATACCAGCTACCACATGTTTATGTGTCATATATTTTTCCACTGCCATACATAATTTTTTATTTATTTTATAGAACAGGGCATGTAAAAATGAAATTGGGATCGTGAGGGGGGTATAATGAGCGAAAAAGTGATAATATGAGAGGAACTAATACATATATTTTTCATAAGAAAATAAATTAAATCAAACAACAACCATAACTCTGTTCAGATCCACAATCCAATAAGCATCCACTTTAAAACCAAAATCATTTAACTGTCCCTTAATTACAGACATAATGCTTGCTGACTTCAAATAAAAGACAATTCATATGCCCAAAATACTTCAATTATAGCAGCCTTCATATCTTATACAATATCTATGGACAACATAATAACATCATTGCCAATTCCATAAGTATAACCCTTCGAGCCATAGTGTTTCTTGTTCCAATGCAAACCCCTTTTTCCTTTTAAAACAAAATAGAAATATACACGGTGATTCCAGCCATCCACATCCAATTATTATTTTATTTTTTTTAAACTCGAATATGAACAAGCCAGTATTAACCTCCAACTGTCATCTTTCCATCATTGTTTGACATAATCTATTTGCATTAAACTCATAATTGGGTCCCGATTCAATCACACACAAACATTTATATATATAATCAACCCAAGTCTTGATTCAAAAATAGTATTTCAATCAATAACATGCAACTCAAAGCTTGAGATTCTGAAAACTAGTCATGTACATACTTCCTTTAAAAGAAATTCCCAACAAAAGACAGAGCCAAATATTGCATGAGGATAACAAAACCAAGTTGTGCCTGAGGAGGAACAGAACCAAGCATACACATGTGTCTTTTAAACCTTGACAAGATCATGTTAGGGTTTAACACATCAATGGAGGTAAGAGCAAATATCTTGACCAAAGGAGATAGTCTCTGAGACACAGACATTTCGTGCTCTTTTAATAACTTTATTGTAGAGAGGCACAAGAGATGGCTCAATCAAGGAAGAGTCTTCAAAAACACAGAGAGCCCGTGCCCTTTTTTTTTTAAACAAGTTGTCACAGAGAAGAAAAAACAGGTAATCAAGGAATAATCTTTGAAGAAACAGAGAGCTTATGCCCTTTACAAATTCACCACAGAAGTTTATAACCTCTAAAAACTTGACTGTTAGGGTCACCAACATAACAGTCAGCCACTCCAATGGAGACGAGAGGAAACGAATACTCAAAATCTGTGAAGAGAATACCCAAAGAGAAATATAACCAACTCAATCATAAACGAACCTCCATTTCAAATTCTGAGTGATGCCCAAGACCCGACTGTGAAACCCTTTCAACAATAGGGATAGTGAAAGCAATGCCATGACAAAAGATAGCTCGGAGTCGGTTAAAACAAGCCACGCACAGTGCAACTCTTAACAGTCTGTATTGCAACCAAGAGGAATGAGACATAAACATGATCGAGAGGAAAATGAGTGACAAGAATTCAACACCAAGACTGGTAGTAAAACCCACACGCCAAAACGCAAGGCTTGTTACACCATTATCATAATTTTCCACAAAGAACCAAAGTAAAACCCCAATTTGACCAACATGTTTTACACCAATAAACCAATGCACAGGATACATGCAACAATAAAATCCATTATTTTCCTTTAAAACGCCAACAATCCAGAGTATTCACAAAATAAACCATAAGCACAGAACTAATACACAGCCAAAACTTAAGAAAAAAATAGACCTCATGCAATCCTAAGCCAAAAAAATATATTCATAACACAGAGGGACCATCATGGATGGAAAGTAAAGGAGCCATACCTGGAAAAAATCGCTTGAGGGAAGAGTTGGATTGTATTTTCCTTTCACAACCAGAAATCGCGGAGCCTTCACAACCACCAGAGCCGAAAAAACAAATGCAACTATGGCTAGGGTGACGGTCTCGAGAGTTGTTTGAGTGGCGTGCGATAAATGCATGTCGCTTCCTTCCCCAACCCCATTCAATTCAACGTACAATCCAACCCATACACCATTAATTCAAACAAATATCCATTGTTATATCCATTGCATAGTGCTCAACCCTAAGTCGTGTCAAAAACATTTAACAACAACCATATGCTATAATGTTACCATATATGCCTTACAACAATCCTTTAATCAAAGCACATAGTATACAAGCAAGGTTTATACACCTTATTTTCGTTTCAATTACATATACCTTAAGGTTTGTATATAATCTATTTTCCTTTTTTCTTAAGCTCCCACATCATCACATTATCTTTTTGCATAAGATCATATATAAAATAATTAATCAATGTTTAATGCATAAACATAACACATGTAGGAAATAATTATTTTATAAATAGTATTTCCATGAGTTGCGGGTGACCATCAAAACCATCTAGAAATAACACATTCGACCAACCATATTATTTTGTCATGACGAATAAAACCATGACTTGAATCATCAACTGTAGAAGACTATGTTGGCATCATTATAAAAAAAAAAAAAAATATGAGTGCAACACATCCATCATAGCGCCACTAGTCTACAAGGGGGTCCCACCTACTAGTTAATTATTATTATTATAAATAAATAATAGAGCTTGGCAATCATTTGCGAACAATATTAATCATTGTGATTCTAAGCGTCAACAAATTGTCGACTCCATAGGGAAATCTATTTCCAACAGATTAAGAACTCAGAATGTCTGGTTTCGAAGACCAGGTGAACATTATATCAAGGAAATAGACATCAGAATGATTATGCAACAGGGGGAAGTGAGCAGTTTAAGGGAAAAAATGACTTGGGATTTTGGAAATAACTCATGGAAAGGGTTAAGTATGAGGGGGATTATCCCTGTATGCATAACCATTCGATTAATCATAGTGAAAACATTTTTGACTTCAAGGAGAAAAACTTTATGGTGTGCTCTTTTGAATCTTGGAGCGGAGGGAAGAAAAGGAAAGAAGAAATAGGGAATAAAACCAACTATCTTATCTAACTACAGTACTGAAGCATATAGCACTTTCAATGATGTCTTCAAGGAGGAACATCATGAAAATTGTGTAACCTTAGTTTTATTGATTAACAATACTTGCAGAATAGCGTCGTTGTGGAAAAATTGATCCAAACTTTTTATTTCTGACAAGAAAAGAAGTCAATAAGAGAAATAAAACCACAGAAAGAAATAATAGAAAAGTAAAATCAAAGCAATAAAACAAAACTATAATACAAAAAAATTCCATACAGCATTTAGAATTTCAAGTTGGTTCCACATAGTGTTTTAAGTGGGAACCGTTGGTGCTATAGGAAAACAATCGCTCTTCCAAGTCCTTTAGGATATAGGAATTTGCGCCCAGAACAAAAGCGATCTTAAAAGGACCCGACCATAAATTTTGGAACTTTGAATGTCTTCCTCTATCATCATGAGTTGAATCCCACAACAAGAAAATATCATTAACCTTAAATTTGACATCTTTTGCACTTTTATTGAAATATCTTTCAACAATTTGTTGTCTTCTCTTTATGTTATCCAAGGCAAACATCCTTTGTTCCTCTAAAGCCAAGAGTGAATTCATCCTTTGAGAGATATTGGAAGAATTTAATTATTCAACCTATAGCATTGGCCTTAGAGAAGAAATTTCCAGCTCGGTAGGCAGAATGGTTTCTTGACTATAAACAAGTTGGAAAGGAGTGGAACCAGTGCTCACCTTGGTGGTAGTGCGATCTGCCCAAAGGGCGCAAGTGAGGAGAGTGAGCCATTGACGAGGCTTATCTTCAATGAGCCTCTTGATAATTATAACTAGATTTTTATTAGTAGACTTGGCTTGCCCATTTCCTTGGGGATAATAAGTTGATGAGGTAAAAATTTTAACCCCCAGTCTAGCTAGAAACTAAGTCAGCTTAGCAAAAATAAAAGAAGGACCGTTGTCTATAATAATTTCCAAAGGAAGACCAAATCTGGAAAAAATATTAGTTTCAAGGAAAGAAATCACCTGCTCATCCTGCGAATTCTTAAGTGGGACAACTTCAGTCCATTTCGTAAAATAGTCTGTGGCTGTCAAGATAAAAACTTTCCCTGTTGAATATGGGGGATTAATAGGACCAATAAATTCCGGACCCTATTTTGAAAAAGGAAAGTCGGGGAGGACATGTTGTAAATGCATGGTAGAAAGACGTTCCTTCCCAATGAATTTCTGGCATTTGTCACAAGATCATGAAAAAATATAAGAATCACGAAAGATTGAAGGCCAATAGTACCATTTCCTGATAATTTTAAAAGCAGTAGTTTTAGAAGAAAAGTGACCTCCTACATGAATAACATAATCTGAAGATCCATGGGTCTCTTGTAACAATTTATGTTCTTCCTCATTATTCACATAATGAAGTAACATACCATCGACAGATCTCCTAAACAATAAGTCTCCTAAAATGACATATCTGGAAGATTCAAGACGAAGCCTTCTCCTTTGATGAGTATCTAAGTTATCTAGACACCTCTGGTTTTGAAAGAAATACACCAAATCTTTATACCAGTAATGTTCAACTACAGGAAGTATTTGACTGTCAATATAAAATAGTGCTGACAGAGATCTATCTTGTTCATCAATTTCTTCACTTGCTTCTGTGTGCTGAGCTAAGTGAAGCACTAAGTCACGTCCCTTAATGGTTTTAGAAGTCATGATAGTTAAATCATGCTCCTGGATCTTGGCAAGCCAATGTGCAAGCTTCCCTGAAAGATAAGTCTGTGAGAGAAAAAACTTGATAGTAGGTAAAGGGACTTTTACCATCGTGTGCTTACCTAAGATAAAGTGGTGAAATTTTTCAACAACCTTAATAAGAGAGAAAGCATGTTTTTCAATATAAGAATATTTAAATTCATCATCTGAAAAGCTTTGACACATGTAAGATATTGGTTTCTCATTAACTTGGTCATCACATTGCATGAGGATAACAAAAAATGCTTCCTTTGTGGCATTAGTATATATAATAAATTCTTTCTCAAAATCTGGCTTTGCCAAAATCGATGCGGAACTGATTGCCTTCTTGATCCTTATGAAAGCATTTTTGACGTCATCAATCCAAGAAAAGGAACGATCTTTCTTAAGAATATTGTGAATTGGTTTGACCATTACAGCAAAATCAAGAACAAACCTACGGACAAAGTTGATGATACCCATAAAGGCTTGAAACTCCTTTTTGGAAGTAGGAGCAGGAAGATTTAGGATAGTAACAATCCTTTCGGGATCAATGCTTATTCCTAAATAAGAGGCAATGTGCCCAAGGAGCTTTCCCTTGGTAACGTCAAAGATAGACTTAGAAGGATTTAAAGAAATGTCAAATTTTTTGCATCGCATGAGAACCTTTATAAGATGACCAAAATGATCTAATCGGTTCTTTGAATACATAGCTAAGTCATCAAGATAAATATGAATAATTTTGTTGATCAGATCATCAAAATATTTTTTCTCAACTCTTTGGAAAGTGGCACCTGCATTAGATAATCCAAAAGGCATATGTTCATAAGTGAAAGTTCCCCAATGTGTAATAAAAGTGGTTTTATATTATCCATCATTTTTACCTTGATTTGATTGTAACCAGAAAAATCATCAAGTAAGGACATCATCTGTGACCCTGCAATTTGTTGCAAAATCATTTCCATATTAGGGAGAGGAAAATGGTCTTTTATACTATCTCTATTCAATGTGCGAAAATCAACGCATAATCTGATCTGACCATCTGTCTTCCGAACGAGAACCAAATTTGAAACCCACACAGAATACTTAACAGGGAAAATTATCCCAACCTTCAAGAGTTTTTCCAACTCCTTCCGAATAGTTGCTTCCAGTGCAGGGTTAATGGGTCTTTGTTTTTGCCTAACCGGTTTTATGCCTTCCTTGATAGGAATAGCATGTTGTATAAGAGCATGATCAAAACCATGAAGATCCTGATAAGACCAAGCAAAAACATCTTGAAATTCATGAAGTAACTTGGTGAACTTCAATTTTGTTTCATCAGAACATTGGGCACCTATCTTAACATTCTTTGGGGAATCGAGTGTCCCAATGTTCAAGGAAATGGTTTCACCCACTATCCTTTTCGACTCCTCTTCTTTATTTTTTTCTTTGTTTCCTCATCACTCGATGAAAATGAACTTTCTAGAGGAGTCACGCCCTTCAAAATTTTGTTTTCTTCCATGGATATAATCTCCTTAGGCTTATAAGGTTCATTTTGTATGAAAGCGCAAATGCTCTCATCACTGGGGAAGACCTGCCATGACTCTACATTGTCAGGGATATGAGGATGATAAAAAGATTGAAAAGTGAAATCAGGTCTTTGTGGAAGAAGTTGTCGAGTAGGAGAGGCTGCAAAAATAGCTAATATGTCAGCCATTGAGTTCAATTTCGTTTTAACATGAGTGATGTTGAATGATAGCAAGTTCGAGATAAGTGCCCAAACAGATTGGGTGTAGTGTTTCATTAACTTGTTGCTAGGAGAATATATCTTGCATACAAGGTTTACAACAAGTTTAAAGTCCCCAAAACCTGTAAGGTGACCACAACCTAAATTATAGGCGTTTTCAATGCCTAGCAGTAACACTTCAAATTTGGTGGCGTTGTTTGTGAAAGCAAACTCTAACCTATAGGAAAAGTTGTGAATT
This sequence comes from Picea sitchensis, assembly GCA_010110895.2. Lineage (NCBI taxonomy): Eukaryota > Viridiplantae > Streptophyta > Pinopsida > Pinales > Pinaceae > Picea > Picea sitchensis. The sequence goes on from SNQJ01S0186521.1 coordinate 31,703, forward strand.
TTACCCACAAGAGAGTACAAGATAATTCCAGCTCCATTTCCTTCATTGGTTCATAAACCATCAAAGTGCATATGCCACATCCCATCCTCTAGGTCAATTTGTTCCAAGGTAGTGTTGTCCTCATCTGCAAATATGAAATACACTCCTAGGTCCTCCTCGATATAATTTAAATTAGGTTGTGGGATGCTTTCTATATAAGGTGAAATTCTTCCCTCCCTTAGGACTATGATGTTCTTCCCACTTCGAGGAACAGATAAGTGTGTCCCATCGAGTGAGAGGTATCCACCTGTCAAGACTTGCCAATCACTTCCTAAGATGATTGAATAATTACTCACTGGCATATCAATTACCTGAATATTAAGGGTTGTCCTTATTTCAGGATGCACACACAAAACCAAGGTCACATCCTTGATATCACCTATGGTTGATTGTTGTAAACTATTATAAGAGAGCATGCTTCTGGCATTTTCATTTTCACAAGACATGCCTAGCTCTTCCACAATAATTTTCAACATTACGATTGGGCCTGAACCACCATCAATCAGACAACAATGAGCTATTTTTTCCATAATCTTTACATAAATGAAAAATGGGGGGTTTTTTACAGGGTGTATAAAATTATGTACACCTACTTTATTTATAGTTGAGTCCCCTTCATCTACCTATTCAGAGAGATTGGCTATGATGGAAGCTTTTCCTTCCATGAAAATTTCCAGATGCTTTTGTTGCTCAGGGACAACAACCATGTCCAGGAGGGTAGCATCGGCTTTAATATTATCCAATTGATTGAGAATGTGGTATTTGGAAGAGGGAAGAGGGGAGGGAGTTCCTTGACTGTGAGGAGTTTTAGTAACTTGTACAGTAGCATCTTGTGAAGATGAGCTTGGGCTAGAAGAAGTACGAGGGGGATCATATTTTTCTTTCGAAGCATAGGATTTATTCCTAGTATTTATGATCATGACAACCTCTGGTTCTATGAAATCTATAACAACAATAGTAGTTTCAGCCATTTTACCAAACATTTTATCTTTGGCACTTTTCTTTACCTCACAAGTACTTTCCTCATGGTGTTCCTTGCAAAAGTTACACCAAATGCGAGGCATGATGGCTTTAGACTGAAATTTGTTTTCATTATGATTCCTAAAGGGTGGTGAAGAAGAAGATGAGGCCCCAGGGGTAAGTGAAGGGACCTTTCCCTTTCACTCATACGCTACCATTCAGTTATTCATGTCTTGTACAATATGTAAGAGGGAAGACATTTACGTTTGTTTAATTGAGTTTCCTTTGGGAAGACTTGTTCTTTCAAGTTGTTCTTCATACTCTAGAAAAGTATGCAGAGTGGAACCAAGATTTTCGATAACTTTTTCTTCAATCCTATGACTATAGGGGGGAGGTAGAGCATTATAGTAATGCATAAAACCGTCTTGGTTCTGAGGGAAAATAAGTTCGGAAATTTGGTTATATAACTTGGTAAAATGTAAGTTGAATGACTTGATAGTCTCAATATCTTTATACACAATGTTATTGTACTCTCGTAATTGTTCGAGTGGGCTCTTAGACTGCCCATAAGTAGATTTGAACCAATAAACTAACTCCTCCCAAGTGGAAATAATATTGGGCGGAATATCAAATAAATCGACCGATGCTTTCCCTTCAAGGGAATTAACAAATACGCGCATACAAGTGTCATTGTCATTGGCTCCTATGTTGTGACAGGCATTAGAAAATGCCACCAAGTGTTCATTCGTAGTGACCGTGTTATTTCATGAAAACCTAGGGATATTCTCTTTGAATTTTGGAAGTGGACGAGTAGCAGGTGTCAGGTTTAGAGGAGATGAAACATGCCACGGAGTAATAGTAGCATCTTCTTTGAATTGAAAGAGACCATACTTATTTATGACCTTAGTGGGATTGGTGGTAGATTGGACAGGGACTTTATGGATATACAATATACCAATCATTGACGAGGCTAAAGGTTGAGATGAAGAAGCACCTCCAGTGCCACCAGAGCCACCACTAGATGTCATTTTGTGAATGATAGGCAAGGAAGAGAAATACGAATTGGCTGAATCAAAAAAAATTCTCCTTAGAGTACCTTGTTGGGTTGACAAAACAATGTTTCTTCTTCCTAATTCAGCAATAGGGTTGATCTCGGGTGATAAACCTCTTCTTCTCCTAGAGATGTGAGGGTTTGAGGACATGAACCAAGGTAGCACACCTTCTCTAGAGGTAGTGCACAATATAGAGTACCAAAATATTGAACGGGGAACTACTGCACACTTGCAACTGTTGTAGCTCCTCCTCAACACTTACGCCTTGCTTCTGGATGACTGAGTGTGTGTACAAATGAGCTGCAGCGCCTCCTATTTATACTAATATGGTCAGGTGAATAGGTGTCTCTTCAAACATGGTCGACCTGTCCTTTTCTGCATATAATACTTCAATATTACTTATTCTGCTAAGTTGACTTCTCTTCCATGGTTTTCACACATTTGTTTAGGTTTTCTCTTGCTTCTGGAATATTCTATTCTAGTCAAAGGTTTAGCCATGGAGGTTAATACCTCCCACAGCTACCAAAACATCGACATCATTGTCCATGAATGTCAGTGGTTTCTCATCTAATTCTTCATGTGTAAGTCTGACAAATTCTTCTTCTAATTTGTGACAGACATGGTGGCTAATCCCAACCACTTGAGCTAGGAAGTCTAGACTTGTTGGTCCCCCTTGTATTCTTCCTCTCATCTATTTTATTTTATTTTTCATCCTCTTATTAATTTCTATTAATTTGATTTGTTGTTGGATAAGGGTAGAGTACAAGGGCCAATGAGATTTACCTGGAATATGCCTCGGTAATTTCTTGTTCTTGGGAGCCTTCTTTCTTGGTGTTGCCACAGGATTTTCTCCCTCATTTTATGTTGTAGTAGCATCCATTTCTCGGACCTAAATTGTAGCAGAATCTAACTCCTTATTTCCTACTTTAGGGAATGTGTCATCCCCCACAATTTCTTTGGGAAAATCTCTTCCCTCAATCAGCTCTTGCTCCTTTGTTGGTTCTTGTGTGGTAGTAGGGGGTTATGTATCCATTGTACCTAATTCCTTCATTAGTCAAACTTCCCCTATTGGTTCTTATGTGGAATTAGGGGGTTATATCTCCATTGTACCTAATTCCTCCATTAGTCTAACTTCCACTACTAGTTCTTGTGTGACAGTAGGGGTCTCTTCTTGTTTTTTTGTTGACTCGACCCTTTCTAAGGTGATGTAATAGCTTCAGGGGACATTTATCAACCTGTGATGCCTAAGGTGATGTAGTAGCTTCAAGTGATACATGAATATGATCCCATGGCATCCCTCATGGGTGAAGTACTTCTACACATGATAGGCCACCCTTGACCATAGAGGACTCAAGGAATTTCTATCGAACCCACTCCCTTTCTTCCTTAGCTCCTCTCCTTCATGCAAGAACTCATCTTTTATACCAGGTAATTTCATATTCCAGGAGAACCAACATTCTCCTTCCTATGGTAGCCCTATCATAGTAGCAATTACTTCTTCATTCACTATGATTGGAACTCCAAGGACCTATGCCTTCTCCTTTTTCAAACTTACAACGAATTCCATGGTGATTTCTTTGTTGTATCGACCTTGGAGTCTATTGATATATATCTCCCACCCTACCTCCTGGAATACCCTCCAGACTTCTTCATCTACTTAAACCAACCTTGTGTCTAGTTCATGGTGAATGAGAGAGACACCCATCATTGTTCTTTTGTATAACTCGACTACCCTTGTTTGTCAATATTATTGATTTGGTTGCA
>SNQJ01S0186524.1:0-18585 GCA_010110895.2 Picea sitchensis
GGCAACGACCTGTATATCAGAGAACCAATGTTCTCCCTTGCACCACCCTACCACCCTGGTTTTTCTGGCTCAACCAGATGGAAGCTACAACTCCCTGTGTTCAAGCACCCACTTGAACCTCTGAGGACAATAGTCCTCCCTAGCACCTCCCAACCACCCTTAAATATAAAGTTTGCTATATATAAGTTTATCATAGTGATACAATATGTATCAATGGCTTACTAGTCTTATCACTGTTCTGCTACATTGTTCTGCTCTACCTGCATTAGTGTCTTCCTGCACACTCCCCTTACACTTTATGTTCTTTTCCCTTTTATGCTCTGTGCGCCATGTCCCTTCAATGCACCATTCCTCTTCTGTGCATTTCGGTTGCTGCACACTGCCTCCTTCTACGTGCATAAATCCCTCTCAATAGCAACACCCATCTCTTCTTTTCTCTACATTCTTATAGTCTCTGTGCACCTTGTGCATCCTCCATGCACAATGCTTCTACATGCTCTTCATGTCGAGTGCTCTTCCTGATCATCATTGCAACTCTTTATCTTCTCTGGTTGTTCCACCCATGTGTCCATCATCACTGGGTGTTATGCTGAGATTCCTTAGCTTGTCTAGCGGTCAAGACTCTCTGTCTTCTCTGTCACAGTCAAACTCATCCTCTCTGTTGTAGTTATAGGATACTGTGCTCTTCCATCTTTCAATCACCTCCTGAACAGTCTTCATTCCACTGGCAGATGCCTTGAGACTCTTCATATTCTCTGGAAATGACCCTGAAGTCTCTTCCAGTCCTCTGGCAGAAACAATCAGTCGTTTCTAGCAGTTACATTGTGAACCTCCAAAAACTACATCAACAACTGAATCGCCACCGATCAATTAACTGTGAAGAGCAACATTATCCCTTCGATCATATTCCTGAATAACCTGCACCGTTGGATCATAAATGATGGGTCTCGCGCTTATTTCTCCATTTCCCAATTCGGCTTTTCGACGTTTCGGCATTCCGACATTTGGATTTTCGACATCCCTGTGGTGAGGCATATCAACTCTCCAAGTTGCGATCTCCGAAATGGAGATTAGCTTCATGCTACCTCCTCCCTTGAGCCTTCGTCGATGTGACCATGGGTTATGACCAAGGGCCAATTCTGAACATGTATTTCACATTTCGCGTTTCGGGGATTCTATGATGAGTCGTCTCGACTCTCCATGTCCCAATCTCCGAAATGGAGCTTGTCTCTTCGATCTCTTCTCTACATATCTTCGACGATGTGACCACCAGTGGTGACCATAGCCTTATTCTAAAATGCATTTTGACGTTTTGTCGTTTTGGCATTCCTGTTGCAAAGTGTTTTGACACTCCAACTCTCGGTATCCGAAACCAACACCAAAAGGTGTTTTTTCGCATTTCCGCATTTCAGCATTCCGACATTCCTTGTGATGAAGTGTTTTGACGCTCCATCTCCCGGTTTCCAATATCTACACAAAAAGGTGTTTCATCGTTTCGCATTTTGCGACTTCGGGACTCTTGTGATGAAGAGTCTTGACTCTTGACTCCTCCAACTCCCGATATTCGAACCTCCGGTCAATGTGCCTATTTTGGGTTTTCAGGGTTTCCCATTTTGCGATTCCAGGACTACTGATGATGAATGGTCTCGACTCTTCCAACTCCCAGTATCCAAAACTGTCCTCCTGCTTTCGGGATTTTGGTGTTTTGCATTTCGCGATTCCAAGACTCTTGATGATGAAGAGTCTCGACTCTTCCAACTCCCAGTATCCGAAACTGTCCTCCTGCCTTTGGGATTTCATAACCCCGCTTCACCTTGCTCTTTAAAGAATGTGCAGGTTCTCCTGGATCCAATGCCAGTTGGACCTCAGGCTCAGATCTAATGTTCATCGGGAATTCTCAATGGGATCCAAAGATAACTGTCGCTTCTCCTCCCGGGCTTACACATCCTCCTAACTTGGAGTAATTTCTAAGTGTCAAAGGCCTCGGCCTTTGATCCGTCTAAGATCCTGAGTACGCTATCTCTCTTGAGCTTTGGCAATGAGTTAACCATGTCCCTGATACACACCTACGCACTGTGTGTGACTCTGTGCTAATCCTCCTGAGCTTACGTTGTCCCTATTTTTCCATCGTTGCATACTCTGATCTTGTTGTCAATGACAAGCACACCTGCCTGTAAACATGCCAACAAAGGATATTAGCTCATAGAGGATGGATTGTTTCTATACATAAACATATTGGAAATAACCTATTCAACTAAACTAGAGGATATCATAATGAATGAATTCCATAAGAGGCCTTATGTATGTCACCCAAGTTATCAGAAAATGGTAACAACAATATGAAATTGTATTTTTTGCTAAGGATGAAGAAGGATATTCCAGAATATATTTCCAAATATTTAGAATGCCAATAAGTCAAGGTTGAGCATAGACATCCAGTGGGATTGTTACCGCCTATATGGATCCCAAAATGGAAATTGGAAGTCATATCTATGGACATATGTTGGCACAAGGGAAAACCCATGGTTCAACTCTAACAGTGCACCAACACGCCCTAACTACTGGCCCTTTCGACAACACCTACGGAGCAGATGTAGTCTCACCCGAAGTAGCAATAGGGGGTTGCAGGACACAAGTGTCTACAACTAGAGGAATTGCAAGTGAATCCAAAACAACAACAAACATAGATGTAGTTATCCTTACCAACTTAAGTCTATTTCACATAGTTATATCTCATATCTAGCACAATAATTCAACAACAGAGTAACATAAAGCAAAGAACATAGCATCCACCATAGAAGACAACCAGATATACGTGGTTCACCCTCTCCCTAGGGCTACGTCCACATAATTGTGTTTCTTGATATATTATATGAAAACATATATTTCTATCTGCGCACTTAGCTTGCAGATCTCTCTCTCTTTATCTTCTTGTCTTCCCTCCTTGCGCGCCCAACTGCAGGGTTGATCTTCACACCTAGCTGAAGATCTTACAATACAAGAATATTCTCACAACACAATACTCTCCTCACGCAACAACAATAATCACTCGACATAAAAAATACACTCCACTTTGAACGGACCCTCCCAGGTCTTCTAGACCTTTATTTATACATTACATAAAAAAATGTCTAGGTGTCAAAACCCTAGATATCAAAACCCTAGGCGTCTAAAACCCTAGGTAAACTTGACCCACGTTTTCATGGCTTCTCCAACCTGTCTTTTCATCTTCTTCACGAGGTGCTCCAAAGCATCTGTTGGTGGATTTTTCCGCTTGCTGAGTTGTCCACGATCCATCTTCCTTAGTTGATCTGTCCTCCTCGATCTTCTCATTAAATGACTCATTTTCCCTTACTTCGCTCCTTCTTTTCTGCTTCTTTGACCACTTCGACCCAATATCAGTCACCATGCCTTCTGCACAGTTCAAACTTCATACTTCGCCTTTCTTCCTTAATATTCACTTTCTTCCATCAACCAAGGGACAACAAGCCTCGAACACTCACATGCAACTCGTCCCGAGGCACTACAGGTCTAAACCTCTTGTTTTACTTCGACTTCAGACTGTGCAACTATGCTCTTTTCTCTTTGTTCTATCCCTCCCCACTATGTGCAAACTGTATTTTCTATGTCTGGTACCCAGTTTCAACTGCACCTGGTACCTAGACCCTTCTTTGTATTCTTTTGCTGAGAGTTGTGAGGCAGTTGGTTGTCATAGTACAATTTCAACTAGCTCCCATTCACTAAACCTTGATTTCATTCTCCATTCAAGGTCTTCAACTATGAAACTCCTCCTTCTATAACATAGGTAACCTCATATGGACTAAGCCAATGTGTCTTGAACTTCCCTAGATGCTTCATGAACTTTCTGTCATATACCAATACCAGATCTCCTTTCTTAAATGATTTCTTCTTGATATGTCTGTCATGGTAGGCCTTTTCTCATTCCTTTTGTACCTGTTGATGGAATCCTGCAATAAACCTATCTTCCTCTAGTTCTACCAACTGCACAAGTCTGTTTTGAACTGTGCCATTGTCATCCATATCTGTGAATGCTACAATTCTTAATCTAGGAACCAAATATTCCATAGGTACCATGACTTCTAGACCATAAACCAACTTAAAGGGAGTCTACATTGTCATGTTCTTGCAAGTGGTTCTATAAGCCCATAACACTACTGGTACTCTCAAATCCCAATCATATATGTTTACACTGCAAATCTTCGTCAGCTCTGTCTCCAAGATCTTATTTAAATCTTTGACTATACCATTCACTTGTTATGGTATGGAGTGCTCTTCTAATGGTGGACTGCAAATTCCCAAGTCAGGGCTTCAATAGTATTATTAATAAAATGTGTACCTTGATTGCTCATAAGGATCTTCGAGAATCCAAATAAAGTTATGATATCATCAAATATGAACCACGTAGCTGTAGTTGCACTACAATCCTTAACTTCTCTTGTTTATGCCCATCTAGTCAAATACTCTGTCGCAGTGATGATGTAATGAGCTCTTGTGCGCTTTCTTGGTGGGTTGATAGGTTCCACAAAATCAATGGCCCATTTATCAAATACTTGTAACTTTAGCTGAGGTGCTAAAGGCATCTCATATCTTCTGGAAGTTTTCCCAACTCTTTGGCATACATCACAGGCTCTGTAGTATTCCTTAGCATCTTTGTGTAAATTGGGCCACAAGAGGCAAGCTCTGAGAACCTTATGTGTTGTTTCCTTTCCTGCATAATGTCCTTCTGCGATGCCTTCATGTGCCTCTTATAGAATCAGTGGTAGTTCGACCTCCATAAAACATCTTCACAAGATCTCGTCAGTTCCCATCTTATATAGCTGTCCATCTATAAGTGAAACATCTGCAGCATGAACTACTAGTTGTTTCTTCTGGATGAATGTATATTCGCAAGGTGCCATTCCTATTGACATGAACTGAAATATCTTGGTGAAGTGATCATGAACATTTTTGATGGCCAACAAATGTGCATCTGGTAGTGTATCCTCCAAACTAGTAGGTTCCTCTCCATTTTCTATCCTAAACAAGTGGTCAGGTCCCTTGTTCATTTTTCCTGGCTTGACCACAATATCAAAATCATATTCCTGGAATAACAGTAGCCATATGCATATTCTTCCCCCCAAGATTGTCTTGTTGACTAGGTATTTCAACGCAGAGTGATCAGTGAACATAATAAAATGTCCTCCCAATAAGTAGTGTCGATATTTTTGCAGTGCATACACCATGGCTAAACCTTCTCTCTCATTGGTAGTGTAATTTATTTCAGCTGTGGAGAGATTCCTGCTAGAAAAGGATAACAGAAGGTCAATATCTCCTACTCCTGGTTGTGCTAACACTGCTCCTAATGCGATAGATGAAGCATCGACATGCACATGAAATTCCTTACTCCAATCTGGGAAAACCAAAATAGGCACAGTGACCATTTTCTATTTTAGTGTGTCGAAGCTCTGCTGACATTGATCGGACCATTGAAACTAATCATATTTCTTTAATAACTTCTCCATAGGTGTTTTTATCTGTGCATATCCCTTGATGAACTTCCTGTAGTATCCAATATTCCCCAATGTAGTTTGCAACTGTCGAACTAAAGTAGTAGGAGGTATATCAACAATGATTGGAATCTTGGAAGGATCTACCAGCAACCCTTGCTTACACACAATATGGCCTAGAAACACTCCAAAGGGTGAAAATAAGATACACTTCTTCATGTTCAGGGTAATCTAACATTTCCTGCACTTATCCAACATTAGTCTCAAACATTCAATATGATTTTTCAATAAGCTAAAAATAGTCCAATCATCAAAATATGCTTCCATAAATTTATGTAAAAGGTCCTTGAATGCTTCGAGCACCACCCTAGAAAATATTGCTCATGCATTCTTCAATCCGAAAGGTATCACTATGTACTAGAAAGAACCCCATTTTGTTTCAAATGTGGTCTGATGACGATCTTCCTTAGAAATCCTGATCTGGTGAAGGATTAAATGGAGTAGGGAATGGATCATGTAAGAAGGTATCATTCATTTTCCTAAAATATACATAGATTATGATCTCTCCTATCTTCTTATCTTGGACCACCATAGGGCTAATCCATTCTGATTCTTCAACAGGTTCTATGGTTTCTACTTCCAACATTCTGTCTAATTCAATCTTGAATTTCTGCTTATACTTGGGATTCAATCTGTAGGGTCTCTGCTTGACTGGCCTTGCATCTGGTTTTAAGGGGATATTCATTTCTCCCATGGGCCCTTTAATTCCCTTCATGTCTGTGAAGTTGGTTGGAAACAAGTCCTGATATTCATGCAGTAGTTTTGTGATCTTGTCAATAGTGGAATCATCCCAATAATCTCCAATGTTTGCGAGCTTAGGTGCTTTCTTTTTTCCAATGTTAACTTTCTTGATTTTAATTGGTTGTCCAATGAAATGTAGTTTGACTCTTGGTCCTTCTATGTCTATTTGTCCTTCAGTTTTTGTGATGTTCACATTCCTAGGATCATCATCTTCATCAACATTGATATTGTAACAACCTTGCAATTTCTAAAGAGGTGCAGTTCATTCATCTTCTTCTTGTTCCAAAGGGAGGTTAGGTGCCTCCTCAAAGACTTTCTGTCTTACAAGTTGCAAAGCTTGATCTACTGTGGGGTAATGACTCTCAAATAAAAATGTAGCTACAAAGTTATGATTCATACCGTACCAATTTGAAGTGGTGAGGCACATTTCTACTTGAAGATACCAATTGGTAGGAGTTGTGTCCAAAGTGTTGATGAACTTATGCACCCACTTTTCTTGAGGAATGTTGCTCCAGGCCTCCTCACAACTTCGCACATGGTCCTTCGGACAAATCTGACCTGTGTATCGAACTTCACACTTGTATACTTCGCCTGAAAAGTCTATTGTCATCAAAGTGCGGCATTGCACCCAGTCCATGATGTTCTTTTTGTGTTTCCCCCACCATATTGTCGGTGTTGCTTTCAAGGCTTCATCCAGTTCCAAAAGTCTCTGTTGTACTGGTACGATTTCTTCAAATTCCAATCAAAAAGTTTCTAAATTATTTAAACCATCAAATGTGGGAAGATTACTTACTTCTGTGCCAATCCAACGAGATTCCTTGGTCAATATGGAAAACCTCTGTGCAAAAGCTTCATACATTTTTTTCTGCTAATTATCTAGTGCTTCTTCCGAATTTGATGAACATGAACTATCACTTCGCCAACTTAAATTCCCATCTACCGTAGGATTAATGTAATCTTGTTGCCTTGCTGTCAATTTATATATATTCTCTAGCTCGTATGCGTGGTCTTCTTCTTTGATGGGTTCTGTGTATCTGCGGCCTTCATCAGGATCCATAGGTGCAATGACCCTAAGGCCATCACCTTCAAATTTCATTCTTCTTTTCTTTAAGTCAACCACAATCGAATTGTTGAAAGCCCATATAATGCCCAACAACGCAGGATACGGACAAATATCATCAACTATCTCAATCACCTCGAAGTCTGAAAATGTCCTTACCCTTTCGATGTCCACAAGGACATGCTCCAGTATTCCAAAGGGACTTACTGCCTGCTGATTAGCCATCCTGACCCTGATAGGGGAGTAAATCAACTTAGATTTTCCCATCAGTGCCCAGGTCTGCTTCGTCATAACATTGAATTCTGACCCTAAATCGAGGACCACATAATCTATGTCAAAGTCTCCAATCTGAGCATTCAGGTGTAGTTCCTTATTTTTCATTCTCTTCCTAGATACTTTATGTACTACTTTATTCAGCAGAGGATCTACCCTCCCTACCTCATATTGTCTGATCAAGTATTGCAATTCTTACACATCTCTTTCATCCTTAATCAAATTAATGCAAGTACATAAGAATTCCATAATATTTCTTACCTCTTTCTATTCTGTGGGTGAGGCAGACTGATCGAATGCCAGAGGCATTCCACATTCTCTCACTTATGGTTGTGTCTTTGATGAAGAAGCCTAATCTCTTCCAAATTATCTTCTTGCCTCTTCAAATGTCTTCTTTTCTTTCCTTGGGTCAAACACTTGTGTCTTCTCTACAGCTCTTCTGACATTTGATTATTCTGTAGTCTTCCTTGGGGTCACTCTATCTTCTCCTGTAACAAAGCATCCTCTAGTGATAACAACGACTCTAGGATCCTCTCCATGAGGTTACGTTGATATCAGTTGGACTTGTTGGTTTCCTCCTCATCTCTTCTGAAGTTTGACTAACAGTACTGAACAATCTTCAATAACATGTTCAAATTAGTTTCAATAGCTACAAGTAGTACAAGGGTTTTGACAGTCCCTTGCCAAGTGACCTGGCTGTGCATAGTTATAACAAATGATCTAACCTCGACCTCGACCCATGCCTCCTCCTTGTCCTCTTCCTCTGTATCCACTGAGAGGGTTGAAGTTTCATCTTCCTGGAAAATTGAACTGCGTAGCATTTCCCTCCTACTGTACTTCGCCTTGAATCCTATATGTATCTCTTTACCTTTCATGAAAGAGGTCATAATCCCTAAAATACTTCTCATCATGCCCCACCGATTTACAGAATGTGCTGTAAATATTGGTATGTGTCTGGACATATTTCTGCATGTAATAACATTCACCAGGGCGATGTCTATTTCTATATACCTCACACCAAGGTAGAGTAACCTGCTTCAAAGGGCTCAGAGCTCCAGAGGCCAAGTACTCAAGAAATAGGGGACAATGATCCTTATCATGGCCCTCTGATTTGCATCTAATACACTAGATTTCTTCTCTTTTATATTTTCCCTTTTCTTTCTTCATATCTTCAACCTCCATAGATAAGCTAGTTAGCTGACTCAAAATTTGACTCATACCTGAGATGGATTCTCCCATAGTGGTTGATTCTAGCTTCATGGCGATCTCCAACGCCTCAGCCTGCGAAGTGACCTTCTGTTGCATTAGAGGAACTCTGATGTGTGGTAAGAGGGTAGCGATGAACCATTCCCTTTTTTTCTCATCTGGAATATGAAAAATTAATCGGCCTGTCAAGGTCTTAAAACTCTGATCAAACTCCCAAACAGTTTCAGCTACTCTCTGCTTGATTTCTTTCAGTTCTGTAATGCACTGCGACTCCACTTTGGGTTTCNCTTGATGTTGTTCAATAGTTTAGGCTGTGAAACTTCTTTAAAAAACTTCATGTACTATCTCAGTGCACAGTCTCTCAAGGTAGTACTAAACTGAGCTCTCTTAATAGATTCATCATTGATTTTCTTGATACTCCATACAACTTCTCATAAGAACTAGTGTTGATTAGGATCTCCAGATCCATCTCCTCTAAAGATAGGTAGACTCATTTCATCTTCCATAGATCTTCCTAGGTTTCTTAACTGATTATGTACAGAACTGTTGGTAACAATGCTCTGAGTTCTCTAATAACTCCGACTACTCTGGTTACTTAACGCTGCTAAAACAATAGGAGGAGTAATAGTAATTACTTCAACAGTCGACACAGTTCTTGAAGTTTCTGATTCCTCTTGGTGAGGTTCTTCAGTCTTCTCTTCCTCTTCCCCAATTGACCCTGAATGTTCCTCGTTCAATAAATATTCTTCTTCTCCACTGTATAACCCTTCATCCTATGCTAGTGGTTCATGGCTCTGCTCAAACAGGTTTACCAGAGGAACCTCTCTGAAGGTTCTCCCACTGCGTGTATGTCCCACCTTTGTGACGTTGTCACTATCTGAGTTCTTAAACATTATATTTTCAATCTGACCACTTACTGCATCTTCAATATGTTCTTCTAATACAATAACATCTTGATCTTCAACTTCAAAAAGTGTAAAATTTTTCCTCTCGGCCCCTTAAAGAAATATCTCTCTGCTTGGCTATATGACTCTACTATGTCAATAGAAAACTTAGTAATGTACCTTGAATTAGTTCTATCAAACCAATGATCTACTGCTCTTGCCACAACGTTATCAACTCTCATGACCTTCTTGATCAATGCCGACGTCCAAACCACAGGTGGTCTAGGTCAAATCTCAAACTGGGTATCTTCTAACCTGGCTAACCACTCATATAGCTCCTTATGAATTCCTCCAAAGAAAATCTCATGTATATCAGTAAAGATATACCTTCCCAACCAATCCTCTGTACTAATATTAGGGTTTTTATTCTGAGCTTCAACGAAGTCTTTCTCTTGTTCTTCTATCCACTTTTGAATCTTTGTCTTCGATGGAAACCACCTTGACATTCCCCCAATAAGATCTCAGTCTTGGAAACAGAACCATTTGTTGGCAAAAGAGTAGACCCAGGGTTCAAATCTAACAACGCACCAACAAGCACTACCTATTGGCCCTTTTGGCAACACCTATGGAGCAAATGTAGTCTCACCCGAAGTAGCAATAGGGGGTTGCAGGACACAAGTGTCTACAACCAGAGGAATTGCAATTGAATCCAAAACAACAACACACAGAGATCTAGTTATCCTTACCAACTTAAGTCTACTTTGCACAGTTATATCTCAAATCTAGCACAATAATGCAACAACATAGTAACATAAAGTAAAGAACACAACATCCACTACAGAACTGTGTTTCTTGATATATTATATGAAAACATACAGTTCTATCTATGCACTTAGCTTGCAAATCTCTCTCTCTTTCTCTTCTTGTCTCCCCTCCCTACGCACCTAACTGGAGGGTTGATCTTCACACCCAGTTGAAGATATTACAATGCAAGAATATTCTCATAACACAATACTCTCCTCACGCAACAACAATAATCACTCAACATCAAAAATACACTCCACTTCGAACAGGCCCTCCCAGGTCTTCTAGACCTTTATTTATACATTACATGACAAACATCAAGGTGTCAAGATCCTAGATATCAAAACCCTAGGTGTCTAAACCCTAGGTAAACTTGACCCGCGTTTTCAGGGCCTCGCCAGCCTGTCTTTCCGTCTTCTTCACGAGGTGCTCCAAAGCATCCGTTGGTGGATTTTTTCACTTGTTGAGTTGTCCATGATCCATTTTCCTTAGTTGATCTGTTCTCCTTGATCTTCTCGTTCAACGACTCATTTTCCCTTACTTCTCTCCTTCTTTTCTGCTTCTTTGACCACTTCAACCCAATATCAGTCACTGTGCCTTCTGTGCAGTTCGTACTTTGCCTTTCTTCCTTAATCTTCGCTTTCTTCCATCAACCAAGGGCCAACAACATCATCATAGGATTTCCAAGGATGCAAAAACAACATGATGGAACCATGGTAGTAGTGGGTAAGTTGAGCAAGGTAACTCATTTAACCTTAGTGAAATCCACTTACAAAGAAATTGATATTGCAAAACGTTTCATGAAATAAATTTTCATATTGCATGGCATGCCTAATACAATCATATCAGATCGAGATGTGATATTTACCTCAAACTTTTGGAAAGTTTTGTTTGTAGGTTTTGAGACACAATTGGCCTTTAACACTTCCTATCACCCTCATAAAAAATGGGAAAATAGAGAGGGTTATCAGAGTATTAGAAGACACATTAAGAATGTATGTTATGCACCATCGCAGTAAGTGGGAATACTATTTACCCTTGGTAGAGTTTGCTTACAATAATGGCTATTGGGACTCATTGAAAATGATCCCCTTTGAAGTTTTTTATGGAAGAAAGTGTAATATTTCTAGTAATTTGGGAAAATCTAGTGGATAGGATTATGCTTGGGCCAGATATGATGATAGATATGGAGCAAGAAGTGGCCAATATCAAGAAGAATTTGCAAGTGCCTCAGGATAAAAAAAAACAATTATTTTGACAAGAATTGGACTCATAGAGAGTTCAAATTGGGAGATCATGTTTACATTAGGGTTAAGCCTAAGAGGAGTTCCTTAAGAATGATAATTTTTTCTAAGATAGAACCTTGTTGTTGTGGACCATTTGAAGTCCTAGAAAGAGTGGGACTGGTGGCATATAGATTGTCCTTACCTCCTATTGTTAAAGAAGACAATGTATTCCATGTATATTTACTTAAGAAATATGTTCTTTATTTTAATCACATTACTGATTGGACTATGATTCAGGTAGAAGCAGAAGGATAATTCCATCCCGAGCCTCAATGCATATTACACAAGAAGGAGACATTACTCCAAAAATGAGCCACCGCGTAGGTCAAGGTGTAGAGGAAGCACTTTGGAGTAGATGAGGATACATGGGGTATTAGAGGATGGCATGAAATATGCATACCCATTTTGTTTTATTGTATAGGAACTGCATTTTCATATGAAAAAACACAAAGGATGTTGGTTTTTTTTAAGGGGGAGGGGAACTTAATGCCTTGCTTTCGCCCAGTCTGTATTATGATTATGACTTAATATTATTGCGAGTTGCGGAAATTATATTTGAAACTTTACAAGAAATGTAAATATTTTTTTATTTAATAAAGAAAATATAAGTAAATGACTGATGGGTGGAGCGCTAGTATAGACCATGATACCTCAAGTGGAAATTGGTGACGGGATTAGAGATTACCTTGCCTACATAATTAGTTAACCTTCACCCAAAAGAACCTTATTTCTTCAATTCATTCAAAGTATATATTTCTTCCCCTTTATGTTTCCCACAAGTCAGATAATTAAAGAAGGCTTGATGGCCGAGTAGTTAAATACCCTCCTTCATTAAGGTACATGAAAAAGAATGGATCAACTGAATACTGTCAACCATAAGTAAAACCAAGTACCACATATTTTTTTAGGTTAATCCCCATATGATTATATTGGAATAAAGAGAGGAAATCAATGGAACCTTCTAAGAAGGGAACGAGTTGAGAGAGAGAACCTAGATAAGAGATAGTAGAGAAAACCCATACCTGACTTGAGCAAAGAGGGTTATGAATTTGGTGTAAGCTGGGTGAGGAAGTAGAATTTGTAAGTTTTAAACCTGCGAAGTAAAGCAATGCATATATCTTCTTAAGCAATACAGAAATTAATCAATGGCTCATACACAAAATACACAGAGATCTTTACCGGAAACCCTAAACCGGGAAAACCTTTCTTTTTCATTATATCGAATTTCACCATTCGCCATACAATATATACAATGTTTTTAGGTATTCCGTAGATACCAAAACCCTAATCCCTTAATCCAGGATTAATTTACAAATCAGCTAAAAATAGAAAAATCCGCTAAAAATAGCAAAAACCGCCCAAAAACAGGTGAAGGGATCGTCAGACGCAGTCGTCGTATCTGACGCACCCACACACACACACATGCAAAGAATATAACACATACCCAACAGAATTGACAGGGAAGGTCTCTAAGGGAATAAAGATATGGTGAAAGGACATCCTTTTTCTAAGATAGTCAGCTAGGTAGGCACCTTAGAGATTCATGGTGGCCTTAGTTTGGTCGGGTAAAGGGGTTCCTGCTATTAATTTCCTTTGAAGCAGAGTCGCCTTCACATTCCTAAACTTTCCTAAGATAAATTTGAGTTTCCATTGAAGTATCATGGTCTAGCATAGGGGTGGCATGTTGTAGAAAATATAAGTGTAGTAGAGCCTACGGTTGGGTGGAAAAGTGCTCACCTCATTTGGTCTTCCCAACCAACAACTTTTGAACAAATAAGTGTATATGTATGCACAATTGGTTTGATACTTGTTCCATTTGCATGAATTTTGTGCTTGTGTAGGAAGTGGAAATATATGGTTATGAGAATAAGTCGAGAGAGGATGAATGGATGTGTATGAATTTCTCCATTGAATGCATTGATTTTTCTTACTGATGATTGTCTCTTTGATATCTGAAATGAATAGAAGGAATCTCTGTGTTATAGCCATGAAATCTCAATAATTTACTCTCTAGTAAATGTTTATGAATAAGGTATGATGTAAATTCCTAAGGCTGAGAGCCCCATCTTTGGAAATGTGCATGGAGTGCATGATTGTGTAATTCTATGTATGTTGGGTTGTCTTGTTTTGATTGTATATGTACATAGCCTAAACCTCATGGTTAAAAATCTCCAAGAAAGGAAAGAATTGAGAGAAAGAGTTTATTCACTTACACATTCTGTTT
Source organism: Picea sitchensis (assembly GCA_010110895.2). Lineage (NCBI taxonomy): Eukaryota > Viridiplantae > Streptophyta > Pinopsida > Pinales > Pinaceae > Picea > Picea sitchensis. The sequence goes on from SNQJ01S0186524.1 coordinate 14,046, forward strand.
TTTTCTATGAATTTCCATCTTTTAAGTCTTGGAAATGACCAACATTTGTTTAGAAATGACCAAGTCTTGGAAATGACCAAGATTTGGTGTGAAGGATAAGGGTAAAATATTTCCCTTTTGTCTCTTTAATGGATATTCCACAATGAAAAAATTCCAGAATCTAGGTTGGTAGATCCCATTGAGACCTAGAGTTTCTTTTATTCGAATTCATAGGCAGAGAATCTTGATGTGGAACCTTGAGGTCGGTGATGTCATGATGATGGGGATTCCATGTAGTTAGATGTGTGGTGGAATTTGAGTGGTAGATATTCATCATTAGAGCCATGGTGGCAGGTTGTGGGGATGGACCAAATGGTTGAGCATAGTGAAGGAACCCCAAGTGTGAAGGAAGAAGGGTAGATTCCAAGTAGGATGGACATGTCATTTCGATGTGGAGCCATGGGTGCAAAATATCCTAGGTATATTAAGGGGTTGATCTTGACATGGAAGTGTCAGGTGGAGGGTAATGTGTGGAATGGATAATTATCAATCGGTAGTGGATTCAGGATGAAGCGGGTCCCATTATCATATGAGCACCTCTAATCCAAAAAAGCATGAGGATTGTTGATCACGGTCGATATCATCCGTGTGATATTGCGGGAAATTCTTTTCAGGAATACACATTCAGGGTGAGTGGAGGTAACTTTATATTCCTAAGAAGAGAGAAAAAAATCCTATTCCTGAGCCACATGTGGAAACCTTTCATTGGATTATGGATAAAAGGAAAAACCTTGAGGCATGGTAAGAGTATCATACCAAAGGGGGAAGATCGATGGTGTGATCCAAAGAAGAGAAAGGGGTCGTTGATCATGGTTGATATCAGTTGTAATATATCATGGGAATATCTATTTGGGAAGGACTTATTCAAGGATTTTTCCAAAGGAATGAATTCAATGGAAAGAACCTGAAAGTGTTTCCAGAAGTGAATTACTTGATATCTTTTCATACTATAGAACTTGAGAAGAGTCCAGGATTATTCTAATTTGAAAACTTGAAAATGAAATTCGCATAGGCTTGCAGGAGACGGTGTTCAAGAAGGACTCATTTGGGAGGATTTCTCGATGAGTGATTTCGAACGAGGTAGTCTGAAAACATTGTGGGATGCAGGTTTTAGATAAACCTTGAGGTAGGTAAAAATGATATCCCATTGGGATTTTTCCGAAAGGGGGAATTAGATAAGCCTTGTAGGATTCAAAAGTTTGGTAGCTTATGTCCAAGGGTTTAGTATTATATTTTGGGATGATGCCCTTCTTCCCTATGACAGAGCAGGCCCGCGTTAGTTGATGAGTGTGGAGTAAGTCCACATGTATGCCACATGGACATGATAACATCCTTGTATGAATGACACCTTATAAAAACTTAAAGAAGATATATATTTTCATCCAAATCTCAGTTCTTAGTGTATTTATATTAATTGGAAATCTCTTGAGGAGAAGGATTGACCTATGATCTTAGTATCAAAGGTAGGGTAGTAGTTAAGAAGAGAATTTTTTACACCCCACCATCCTAATGAGGTTTAGGGGGTTGGGTGTGTTACAGATATGATCTCAATGGTATGATATTCAAATAATCATTGACATTCACTCCATTCATATCTATTTGACAACCTATGATAGCCTCATTTATCCTTCTTTTGGTCCCAGTGGCTAATTGAACCAACCATGATATTTCAAGCTTATTTTTCATCAAATGAAATCTATCCACTACTTTAGGATCAATGTAGTTATGGAATTAAATTGAATAGAGTAAAATAGAAATAATCTTATTTATAATCTTACCTTCCACCTCAGTCATATGGGATTGATGCTTTGCGTACCGATCTTCCAGGTATGCATATATCCTTGGAATATTTTTTTCCATGTATTCCACTATAGTATATTATTAAATGTTGTGTAATGTCCTCATTTTATCTTATTTGTGACATAAATATTTGTACATGTGATATTATTCACATTCTCAACATGTTATTGGTAGATTTCCCCTTTTTTCCCAAGGAGTCTTGCATATGGGATTCATTCTTACCAAGTTGATTTTGTTGAAATGTATGAGGAATGTTTCTATTCAAAGGAAGTTTGAATCACTTCCTTCTCTAATCTGATTTCTCCTTCTCCATATCCTTCCAAGACTTCTAAAAAGCCTCTCCACCTTTGCCTTTCTCATATAGGTACTTAGCCTTTCTAGTGCTCTCTACCAAAGTCTCGGGCTCATCAAATTGAATTTTGTCTTTGCAAAAATATGGTATTCCACTTAATAACCTCTATATTTTCACCTTCTCGTCCTTGATAAAGTCGACATACCTCAACATCCCCAAGAAATTCTTTTCATATTCCTCCACAATCATGTTTCCCAACTTTACTTCAAAGAACTCTTGCATCTTCTTGTCATAATAGTTCATTGAAAAATACTATTACTAGAATTATTTCTTGAATTCTTCCATGAAATACTTTTATCATCAATGTTCTTGAATTTACTTAGTTGGTCCCACCACATAGAATGTTTTCCATTTAAATGGTATATGGAAATCCTATCTTCTAGGTTAGATGAGTAGCCATGCAACTAAAAGTATTTTCTTATCCTGGGAAAAAATGTTTCAACATCATCTCCCCTTTTGTTCTCACCATCAAATTTTGGTGGACTAGGCTTCCTAATCTCTCATTGAAAATTTTCTGGTTCATATATTCTTCTTTGATTCCTAATATAAGACACTTATAGGCTACTCCTTGACTCTTCAAATTCATAAAACTTGCTAGTTGAATGAATAGGTGAGTAATGATTTCTATGAGATATATTATCACTTCTTAAGTTTATGGATCCTCTATATTTATCCCTCCTTGTATTAGGTATACCTTCTTCATCATGTCTTGAGCCCGATCCATTCTTCATTTGTCTTTGAAATAGATTTAGACTTTGCAACAATTGAGTATTTATTTGACTTTTCTCATCCTTTACTCTTATGATTCTTTCATTATAAACTGTTTAACTCTTCTCTTCCACTCTCAAACTTCTGATAGCCTCTACCAATTCTATTGGCTCCACCCTACTCCTATGTCCATTCTATCTCTTCATTACCCAAACTGATATTTAGGCCTTTGGATTCTCTTTCATGAATATAAGATTTTTATGCATCCTCCATGTATATAAACTACAATAATAGGTTGAATTGATCTATTTATACCCTTAATTATGAAAACTGTGCAATAAATCATTGTTTTATTAATTATGCATATTATAAAATTTTCTCAATTAATGTTATAGATTCTTCTTCTTCTCAATTTATGAAGAATCCTATCACACCCCTCCAAATCACAATCCTTTAGGATTAATGTTATATGATTCATATTTCCAATCACTAATATTATGCCTTGATTTGATTTCTAAGATGAAAATCATGGCTTTTTGAAAAATCCATTTTCACCCAATTTGTGCAATTTTTCCATTGGTGCAATTTGACTAAGATGCCAAGTTTTGTCACCTACAGAAGAAAATACATCAAGAAATAAGAAAAAGTATGTATTGAGAGTTGATACTGTTCATGATGTTGAACACATAACAACTTTAATATCATCAATTTAATTCTCCAATCAAATTATCCAAGAATATGGAATTAACAACTTTGTCCTTTTTACACTTTTCTCTAGACTTTCAATTTTTAGCCAAACTGTCTATCTCCCAAACTGATCACTTCTGAAAATAATTCACTACAACAAAGTTGTATGGATTGATGAGAAGGTAAAATCTCAAGTGAATAAAGTTTTCTAGTTTTGTGATTTGGGTCTCCTTTTCCTCTTTTAAAAATCCCCAAAATCCCCAAAAAGTGTCTTGGAATATTGGATTTTGGCCTATTTCAGCATGCCCTTTCCAAACCCCTTGGAATATGTCCAAATAATCCGTTGGGTATTTTAATTTCTACTTCCCTATTTTACTATAAAAATATAATTAGAAACAAAGGCTCTCTCAGAGAGTACTACTCTATTCTTTAAAAATAACTAATTTGAAAATTTTGGAGAATTGGTGCATAATTGAGAAATAACGCTCACTAGCACTTCTATAGCTCTCCTCACTATATAAATATCCAACAAATTCATCTTAATCTATGTTTATTATTATCATGTTATGGACAAAATAAGAAATTGGATCTAGACTTAGTTTTTTTTAACATAGGCTATCATCTACTAATGTGGCATATGACTGACATGGCAACTAATGTGGCACATCAAGTCCACTTAGAACCCTGAGGAAATTCCATTTCATCCCTCCATCCACCCTAGCCTTACCGCCTCATCCTCCCATCACACCCTTCCTTCTTCCTCCTCTTCTTTCTTTCCCTTTTTCTTTATTTTATTTTCTTTTATTTTCCTTTAGCCCCACCTAGGACCAACGATCCATGTTGCATCTTCTGAATGGTCAATCGGGTAGGAGGGTCCCATCCAATTCCTTTACTATGAGAATACATATCCCCAACCATATATCTCAAATATATGGTGGATATATTCTATGGGAT
>SNQJ01S0186525.1:0-18421 GCA_010110895.2 Picea sitchensis
AATAATAATAATAATATGATATGTTTTTTTAATATTTTTTTTATTTTTATTATTAATTAATTATCAATATAAATATATAAATAAATGATTATTGATTGTTAAACTATTATAATTATAATACATAAATAAATAATGAAAATGAATATAAACCAATTTCATGAAAATGAAAAATAATGAAAAGTAATGGCTAACCATTTTTATATAATTATTGATGGTTGAAAAGTGCCATTGTAATATAAATACATAAATAATGAGGTTGAAATAAACCAATTTCATGAAAAGTAATGGTTAACTATTTTTATAATTTTCATTGTTGATGGTTTGATAGGTATCAACATTTTTATAATTGTCATTGTTGATGGTTGGATAGTTATCAATGTAAATAAATAATTGTTGATTGTTGAAAACTGCCATTGTAATGTAAGTATATAAATAATGAAGTTGAATATAAACCAATTTCATGAAAAGTAATTATTAAGTATTTTTATAATTGTCATTGTTGATTATTGGATAACTATCAATATAGATAAATAATTATTGATTGTTGAAAATTGTTATTGGAATATAAATATACAACTAATTGAAATATAAATATATAACTAATGAATTGGATATAAATTAATTTCATGAAAAGTAATGGTGAATGGCTGTTTTTTTCTTCTTTAATTATATGGTGGTATTGATTTATTAATACTATTGTCAAAGTTGTGGTGGTATATTAATAATATTGTCAAATTGTTAAGTTGTGGTGGTATATTAATAATATTGTTAAATTGTTAAGTTGTAAAGAAAATGTTTATTTAATTATATGGTGGTATTGATTTATTAATAATATTATCAAATTGTTAAGTTGTGGTGGTATATTAATAATATTGTCAATTTGTTAAGTTGTAAATAAAAGGTTTATTTGTGTTTTAATATACATATAAAGTTTAATGCAAGTCTTAGGTGATTTTTGAGGATATAATTACCCTTAAACTTAAAAAAACTCTTCTAAATGGGATGCAATTCCTTAGGGTGTATTTCACAAAGCATTTCTAATTAAGAAAAAATGATAGTATTCGAGTTGAAAATTCACAAAAATCATATAATAATTGTTGAACTTTCAAGTTCATTAAGAGAATTCTATGGATGATTCATATATGTACTCTATATCAAATATATGTTTGCATATAAATGATTAATTGTTGTTTTATTTGTTAAAGATTGCATCGCAACTTGATTGATTTACAAACTTGGTAAAGTTGTTAAAATGTGTAAACCTAACTTAAGGTGGACAAAGGACCGACTAAGTGGTCCTAAATAGTTGACTATGGGTCAATTGAGTGGTTTTGATTGATTGATTGAGGGTTGACATAGTGATCTCAAATTGTTGACTAAGGGTCAACTAATTATTCTGGATTGGTCAATTGAATGGTCTTAACTAGGTTGTTTAAGATTGATTGGGCACATTCAAAGTGGTTTTGACTTATTGATTGGGACCACCTTGGTTGATAAAATTTAGCCAAATCAACCTTTTCGAGATGAAGATTGTTAATGCACTCAAATAACCTACACTTATAAATAAATGCTCACATGTCGAGCATTGCATGATAAATCACAATAAAGAAAATGTGTTTTGAGTTTTTTACTCTCTATGCTTTAATGTTGTAACGTTGTTTCTAAACACCGCACTATTTGCTTAGACTCTCCTTTTTATTTTGCAATGCACTTGTGATTTCTTACATGACATTGGAGCTGATGGTTTCAAGGTCCTAGCTTGGTTCCAATTGTTGCAAGGCATGTTGGAGGTCCTTGCATCACAAAAATATTGTGGATGGTACTTGCACTACTAGAAGTTGAATATCTGGAAAGGATCAACTTGTAGTTTGGACTTGCAAGGTTTTGGATCAAGGTGTTGCAATAGTAATATGGATTCAAGTAGGATTTTGTGGTGCTCAATTGGAATAATTATGGCATGTGGGCACATGAGATGGATACTTTGTTGAAAAGTAAATCCCTATGGTAGTTTACCAAAAATGTTGTTCTTGACCATAAAAATGAACATGAAAAATTCATGGTTAATGATAAGAATGATGAATTTGTTGGGGTGATGACCACCTATATCTCAAGGAATATTCAAGTCCACAATATCTAGATAAATTAATCAAATGAAGTGTGGAAGAAGTTGAAGAAGTTATTCATTAAGATCAATGAAATTTAGGTCATGTAACTTGAAAACAATAGATCTCTCTTGAACCCGTCTCATTCGATAGGATTGAAGACTGCTTGTGTAAAGGATCTATAATTGAAGCTATATGAGGATGTGAAAAAGACTTCCCAAAGAAGGAAGGACGACTGTTAGAATTGATTTTGATGAATATGAAAACACCTTATGATGTTTTATGTTCCACATTCCATGAAAATTGGGGTTCAAGGGAATAAGATGGTAAGGTTTATACTTTTGCCTCTTTTTTCGCCTTCATTATAACATAAAGGGATTGCTTGATGAAGGATATATTATCAATAAAAAACATGCTCACTTTAGTAAAGGAAATGGTATACAAAACTACAAAGAAGTAGGTTGAGAAGGAAATTAGGAAAGAATCCATGGGGGAGACATCCATGAAAAGGGTTTTGAATACCATGTTGACAGAGGAAAGCATAGAGTTGATAGTCAACATCAGTCCATGAATGTCAAGAACAAGAAAACTTTCCATGATTATGGAAAAATAGGGCACTTTTAGAAGGCTATCTTGAAGAGAACTTTTGAACTTGAGGAGAAGATTAAAAGCCTCAAAGGTGATCAACAATGACACCCTCAAGAAAATAAAGGCGATAGGAATCATGCTTCCTTTGTTATTTATTGTCAAGCGTTACATGCTCATACTTCTAAACATGAATCGACAATGGACTCCATGGATTCACCAATATAAGAAGAACACCTTCTAGCGAAAGTTTTTAGTGTTACATAATTTGGCAAAATTTTTAAAAAAAAAATGGAGGTTTTAGTGGATGTTCCTTATAACTAAAAATATTTGGGCAGGTGGAGGTTGTACTGGAGGTTTTTTTTGGGTGCTATTCTTGTCAAAACGCACCAGTGCAGTATTGAAAAACCCGCACTAGTGCGTTAATATAATAGAAATGCCCCAGTGCGTTAATACAATAAAAATGCCCTGGTGTGTTTATAACTATTGTGAACCGGTTTCGCCTTTTTCGTTGTATGCAAAGCATCGATGCTTTTATAATTTCTATGCACCAGTTCCACCTTGTTTGTTTATGAAGTACCGATGTATTTCAGGTTTTGTACGCCCCAATGCATTTAAGTTATAGTGGTCACCAGTGTGATCAAGTTATCCCGAGATCGAGTGTATTTAATATAACATGTGCCCCAATGCTTGTATAATTAATACGTATCAGTGTTTGTTTTACCATGTGCACCGAAGGGTAGTGAAATTTTGAATATTCGAGGTGAGATGTCAACGCCATTATTTTTACTAAGCATCGATGTGTATATTATAGTAAAGACATCGATGCGTAAATAATATTTAGATCTTTGGTTCATATAATAAAATTAACGCATCGATGTATACATTATTTTTAGTGCCCCGATGTATATTTTAAACATGAGCACCTGTTGATCCATTTTTTTGACCAGTCTAGTATTATTATGTAGTTACTATTAGGATTTCTTTTAAACCTTTCTTAGCCTACTTTTCTTTTTTCTCTTACATCAAAAAATTGCCAAGCACTTATTCGTTTTTCAAAAATGAGGATGCAGAGCTACATAACAATTCTTAAACTCTTTTTTGATTACCCAGGTCCACAACCCCACACTCACCAAATTTTTTTACTTTGTTTCATCTTCCATTTTCTTTTGGTACTTAGTCAATTTCAAGTGATGCGGATGTGAAGCTACTTACCACCCCTTAATTCCTTATTATGTTTCCACCTTCGTAAGTCCACAAGTCCGCATTCACTTTCCAGTTTTCACTTCTTTTCATACTTAGCCATATTTCTCATTACAGAGCAGATTTCCTTACTCCCCATCACTTTTCCATTTCTAGTAGGTTCGCACATCTGCAAGTTCACATTTCTCCCAACACTTAACCGTATTATCAATTTCAATGCAGGCATTGTCACCCTTTCCCAAATATTGTTTCACAAGCATTTATGTCCGCAACTCCACAACTCTGTGTTATACTCTTAGCATTTCCCATACATCATTTTACACCTCCATACTTAATATTTTCTGTCCATCATACCATCACATCACCATTTACCATCAAATTTATTACCCCTTCCACATCACCCACCACTAGTAAAAGCATAATGTTGTTATTAACGCACAATACATCGATTAAGGGTCACAATAAATCCAAGTCTCATGAAAACTGATGACATTTAAAGCATGATCTACGGTTGATTGAGTTACCAAGGAAGTACGCAGTAGAATTTAAACAAAATAAAAATGCCAACCTGTACGTATAGACAGTAGCGCCACATTTGTAAAAAGCAGAAAACATGTCAAGTAAGAAGAAAAAAGTATTTTTTGGAGATACATTGAACACACTGGGTCTCGAAGATCAACATTCCAGTGGTCCAGGGCATACAAATACTAAAAGTCTCTTCCTCTGGCTGAAAAGAAGATGAACCTAATATGGACCTCAGGAATAACATTGGCAGGATGTGTTCCAGAAGTAATTGATATGAAATAGATTGTTCAATGGTGTGTAAATAAATTTCTTTTTGAACAGAAAATAATTCAAATTCAAGGTCATCAAACCATTTCTCTAGATCCTTCAACATTTTCTAAATGTTACGACTCCCTGCACCAACTATACGATTCAAGTGTGAGGAAGCTGGTGAATTTTTTAAATATCATAAGGGAGGGAACAAACTGTTTAGAAACTATTTGGAAGATCCAACATGTAACCCTGGTACTTCTAGAATCGAGGTAAATTTGCTAAAATACCCATACAGTGAATTTGCTTGGCTATTTGCCCGCATTATCGGTTTGGAATCTACTATGTTTGTAACAAGAAATGTTATATATGCTATGCATTATCCCCTGCATGAAAAAGATATCATTAATTGGGGTTATCTCATCTCAAGTGAAATTTCTTTCCAACTGAATAACCTAAAAAAGACCCATAAATTCTATATGGCTTCTTACATCATTTTTGCCATTACTTATGACCATGCTTTTGAAGATTTTCCTTGGGAAAAACATGTGGATTTTAAGTTAGAGCCAGATTATGCATGGTATTCAATTTTGTACAGACATAAAGCCCAATACAGTTTATAACTAATCCACAACAATTTCATCTCAGAGTTCAAAAGGATAATATTTAGACATAGCACATCAAGGCTATCCTTAGAGGCAACTTCCTTCCTCACTGGAAAAATGATTTATGAGTTGTCTGAAGAATTCACTGTAATTAGAATATTTGGTAGTAAGAACAAACCTTTCCTTTTACCATTTTATACATTATATAAACTCTTTTTTGGAGAAGTATGCAGGCAATACAAAAATTGGGCCCATTTCTTCCATGCCAAAAGGAAAAGACAGTTTATACCCTTGTCATGGAAAATTGGGGATTGCATTGTTAAACATATAACTCACCTGAATGAGTTGGCGGGACATCATGAACATATGGGTTTGAAGGAAGCCAAACTTGTTGAATGTTTTGACCTAGATAACAAATTCACTACACATATGCAGTTAGTGGGGTATTCTTCACACTTCATCATATTTGAACAATTTCAAGAAGGTGGCATAGATAACTTGGATCTTCAGTAACTAGCGACCTACCAAAATTCAAACAATTCAGGAGAAGTAAATAGTACAAATGAGGTACACAAACAACACAACAAAGAAACAACAAACCAAAACCCTAACTCGTCGACAATGTCTCAAAGAAGCACTCCATCCAGAATGAGGAGTAGAACAAGTGGAATGGATGCTATAAAAACACTAGTTGGAGGCTGAGATGATGATGGAGATAAAAATACATCAAGGAAAAACCTTGAGAAAACACATGTTTCATACACTCCTATAAAAAGAAAAATAAATCTATCATCAGTGGAAATAAATGCATCAAAAGTCCAAGAAAGTCCCCCTGTGATGAACATGGACGATATCATTGAAGAACCTGTCTAGTCTGTGCAAAGGCTCTTAGAGACGAGAGAAATAGTTGACGATATTATGACTCAGGATCCTGATATATTTGAAGAGGAATTCGTCACTCTGCACCATGCGGCTTACAATCATGAAACCAAAAAATTATTTCTAGAAAAAGTTAATACCAAGAATAATAAGTCATTTGAATGATGGAAATATTCGATTGACTTAGATGGAGTAGAACCATATAAAGTTGCAGACTTTCATGGAGCTACTGGATATGCATTAAGACAATCAATTGACAAAATGAAAAGAAAAAATTTGGAACTAAAGAAAAGGGAAAAAGAATTAGAAGTTGCTTCGGTACCAAACCATAGTTTCCAGAACCTTTAAGTTCTATGAAACCTATACTTGAATTGGAGGAGACCCCCAAAAGCAGTACGAAATACAAGGGTCCATCAAGTTTATTGTAGGTCGTAAGAAAATATGTTGGTGATTCCATACAAAAAAGGGTTGATGTATTCAAAAAATTTGGGAGCTTGCCCAAAGTATTGCTAGATTTTCCTCCAGAATAGAGAATTTCAAAGAATATATGCAAAAATATTTGGAAAATGATGAAGGATTTTTCAAGGAAGCTGTAAACATATTTTCAGCCAAAGTCTCAAAGTTAAATGAAGCCCGGAGAAAGGAAAAAAAACTTCCTTCTCCTTACCGTATGAAACGGATTAATGTATGTTGGTTAAGGAGGATTAAAGAGTTAAAAGAAATGATGAATGAAACCAAGGCCCTAAGTAACAGAAAGAATGATCTATTTCTTAAACTTGTTAGTCTTACCAATGATTTAAATGGTCCTAATTTATTGATAGATACCATGATCTTAACCAAAGAATATTTAATGGGACAACTTAAAGAACTAAAAGTTGCTTGGGCTAACAAATTTACCGAAACCATAGAATTTTTCGAGGATGAAGTTGAAAGATGGTTAGTTTGGTATATCAACAAAAATGATGAGGTGGACGACACATTGCATCAATCGGAGCTAGATTTGAGGGAATTCAAAAGCCAGTTATTTGAGATTAAAACTAAACATGAAATTATTGTGGCACCTTTAAGAGAATACATCGAGGAATGGTTGAACAAAGCATTGATCGAAATTGCTAAACCATAAAATCAAGAAACAATTAGAGAAGCTATGCCACCTCAACCACAACATGTACCTATAAAGGACCCAACTACAAGAAAGTGAAAGCCGATATTTTCTCTATTATAGTGAGTCGAACATAAACTCTATCCTTTCAGTTTTTCCTCAATCCATTTTCTACTACAATCATTTGTCATATTGCCTTTATATTTTTGGTATTATGTGGGATTTAGGTTGATTCTTGGTTTTCCTTCTTTCATCTTCCAAGTCTTTTCATTTTATGTCCGCGGGAGCCAATCTCGGTCCTCTTTGAAGGGAAAATGCATTTTTACTTTCTTTAAATACATTTACTTTTGTATTTAAAGACTCATTATTAATTTTGAGATTCCAAGAGAGCTACTCGAGATATTACATTGTTGTATTCTCAAAGACTTTGATCAGAAGCTTGAGTTACCAAATGTTTTATCTATCATAATATTTTTGGCGCTTTATAGAATGATAATTTAAAGCTCTCATTTATTTGCGGTCCATTCCCTGTTCTCTCTGCTTATGGTATCATTAAATGTTCTGATGAATGTTGTGATGGATATATCAGTCCTTTATATTCCATATGCATCTTATCTATTCACATTATAAATATTGTACATATGAGTTTCTTTTAAAATACAAATGGTCCCAAAATCTCAGGTGTTGTTTTCCTTGAATGTGAATGTAAATATTAAGTCTGGTCCTTATCATAATTTTGTTTTGTTTCATTTTATTTTCTTGGAATCATAAGAACAAGAGGAGTACCACCTCTCTAAAATAGTAGGGGGATTCATATCCTCGTGAGGTTGACCTTAAGACCATAAAACAATCTTTTAGATCAACAACACTGTACAATTTTGAAACGATAAACATTATTGTACGTTATATTATTGTTTACGAAATGATGTGTTATCTCAATAGTTCATACTCGTGTGTTATTATAATTAATGTGAACCGATGCATATGACTCCTAAAAACACACCACTTTCTATATTATGGCACACATCGTCTAGTGAGTTCAAAAGAATACAATGCGTTGATATGTATATATTTTAATTAATTGTTTTTTACAAATTAATCCTCTGAGTTGCTTTCCAATGCTTCTTCCTCTTCCTCTTGAAGTGGATTGATTTCCTTGATAATTCTAGGATTGTTGTGGATGCCTATTCTGATTCTAATTATGATATTGACCCCTACTGCTGCTTCTTCCTCTTCCTCAATAGTTAGCAAAAAACCACTCAATTAATCAATTTTCTTTGTGTTTAAATCTTTGGAGACCATAATACTAGTGGTGACCATCTGAAACTTGGGCATAACACTTCTTAAAATCTTCTCAATTAGTAGTCTTTCTAGAATATCTTCTCCTATTGACCTCATCTGATTAACAAGATCTTGCATTTTTGTGATGTAATCATGAATGGATTCATTACTTTGCATATTTGCATTTTAAATTTTTTTCCTTATTGTTTGCAATTTAGCTACAACCACACCTTCATATGTGTTCTTTAAAATATCCCATGATTTTTTGGATGATTGTATATCACTGGTTCTTGGAAATATAGATTTTTCAACTGCACTCCCTATGAGAGAAAGAGCTTCATTATCTTTATAAATAAGTTAAAAAAAAATAATGGCAACATTTTATCCTACAACAAGATGAACAAAGGATGCAATTGCAGTTGACTCACGCCGCGCTCTGCAACCCTAGCTCGCTGAAGCAAGAGCATCACAAACAAAGCACAAGCGAGAGATAGCTGGGCGCACTATCGCGTATTTTGAAATGTTTTTGAATTTCAAAGATCAATGTATTAATGTAATATCTGACAAAGATTTTTGAGCTATGAACATCTTTAATGATCGGAGGCTGAGCCATCGTGTAAGATCGATGGGGATATGTATTTTGTTTTAATGAGAGGATTGCATTATAGATTTGGAGCGTCTGCTCTTATCTGTCTAACTCGATATTTAATGTAATAAATGTTTAGTAGTTGAACGCTTTTACTTTCGATAGGATAGCGTAGAGTAGCTGGAGGGAAAAGATCGAAGAGCACCCCTTTGTATAAAGCTTTGTACTGTTGCCTAGTAGAGGTTGTCGGAGGCTACTGAATCTAATGAATAGATCGCCAATATAGATAAATAATTATTGATTGTTGAAAATTGTTATTGGAATATAAATATACAACTAATTGAAATATAAATATATAACTAATGAATTGGATATAAATTAATTTCATGAAAAGTAATGGTGAATGGCTTTTTTCTTCTTCTTCTTTAATTACATGGTGGTATTGATTTTAATATTATTGTCAAAGTTGTGGTGGTATATTAATAATATTGTCAAATTGTTAAGTTGTGGTGGTATATTAATAATATTGTCAAATTATTAAGTTGTGGTGGTATATTAATAATATTGTCAAATTGTTAAGTTGTAAAGAAAATGTTTATTTAATTATATGGTGGTATTGATTTATTAATAATATTATCAAATTGTTAAGTTGTGATGGTATATTAATAATATTGTCAATTTGTTAAGTTGTAAATAAAAGGTTTATTTGTGTTTTAATATACATACAAAGTTTAATGCAAGTCTTAGTATTATGTAGTTACTATTAGGATTTCTTTTACACCTTTCTTAGCCTACTTTTCTCTTTTCTATTACATAAAAAAATTGCCAAGCACTTAGTCGTTTTTCAAAAATGCGGATGCAGAGTTGCATAACAATTCTAAAACTCTTTTTTAATTACCCAGGTCCACAACCCCACACTCACCAAAAAATTTTACTTTGTTTCATCTTCCATTTTCTTTTGGTACTTAGTCAATTTCAAGTGATGTGGATGTGGAGCTACTTACCATCCCTCAATTCTTTATTATGTCTCCACCTTCGCAAGTCCACAGGTTCGCATTCACTTTCCAGTTTTCACTTCTTTTCATACTTAGCCATATTTCTCATTACATAGCATATTTCCTTACTCCCCATCACTTTTCCATTTCTAGTAGGTTCACACATCTGCAAGTCTGCATTTCTCCCAACACTTAACCATATTATCAATTTCAATGCAGGCATTGTCACCCTTTCCTGAATATTGTTTCACAAGCATTTATGTCCGCAACTCCACAACTCCGTGTTATACTCTTAGCATTTCCCATACATCATTTTACACCTCCATACTTAATACTTTTTGTCCATCATACCATCACATCACCATTTACCATCAAATTGATTACCCCTTTCACATCACCCACCACTAGCAAAAGCATAATGTCGTTATTAACGCACAATGCATCGATTAAGGGTCACAATAAATCCAAGTCTCATGAAAACTGATGACATTTAAAGCATGATCTATGGTTGATTGAGTTACCAAGGAAGTACGTAGTAGAATTTCAATAAAATAAAAATGTTGTACATATCGACAGTAGTGCCACATTTGTAAAAAGCAGAAAACATGTCAAGTAAGAAGAAATAAGTATTTTTTGGAGATACATTGAACACATTGGGTCGCGAAGATCAACAATTCCAGTGGTCCAGGGCATACAAGTACTAAAAGTCTCTTCCTCCAGCTGAAAAGAAGATGAACCTAATCTGGACCTCAGGAATAACATTGGGAGGATGTGTTCCAGAAGTAATTGATATGAAATAGATTGTTCAATGGTGTGCAAATAAATTTGTTTTTGAACAGAGAATAATTCAAATTCAAGGTCATCAAACCATTTCTCTAGATCCTTCAACATTTTCTAAATGTTACGACTCCTTGCACCAACTATACGATTCAAGTGTGAGGAAGTTGGTGAATTTTTTAAATATCATAAGGGAGGGAACAAATTGTTTAGAAACTATTTGGAAGATCCAACATGTAACCTTGGTACTTCTAGAATCGAGGTAAATTTGCTAAAATACCCATATAGTGAATTTGCTTGGCTATTTGCCCGCATTATCGGTTTGGAATCTACTATGTTTGTAACAAGAAATGTTATATATGCTATGCATTATGCTCCGCATGAAAAATATATCATTAATTGGGGTTATCTCATCTCAAGTGAAATTTCTTTCGAACTGAATAACCTAAAAAAGACCCATAAATTCTATATGGCTTCTTACCTCATTTTCACCATTACTTATGACCATGTTTTTGAAGATTTTCCCTGGGAAAAACACATGGATTTTAAGTTAGAACCAGATTATGCATGGTATTCAATTTTGTACAGACATAAAGCCCAATACAGTTTATACCTAATCCACAACAATTTCATCTCAGAGTTCAAAAGGATAATATTTAGACATAGCACATCAAGGCTATCCTTAGAGGCAACTTCCTTCCTCACTGGAAAAAGGATTTATGAGTTGTCTGAAGAATTCACTGTAATTAGAATATTTGGTAGTAAGAACAAACCTTTCCTTTTACCATTTTATACATTATATAAACTCTTTTTTGGAGAAGTATGCAGGCAATACAAAAATTGGGCCCATTTTTTCCATGCCAAAAGGAAAAGACAGTTTATACCCCTGCCATGGAAAATTGGGGATTGCATTGTTAAACATATAACTCACCTGAATGAGTTGGCGGGACATCATGAACATATGGGCTTGAAGGAAGCCAAACTTGTTGAATGTTTTGACCTAGATAAAAAATTCACTACACATATGCAGTTAGTGGGGTATTCTTCACACTTCATCATATTTGAACAATTTCAAGAAGGTGGCGTAGATAATTTGGATCTTCAGCAATTAGCGGCCTACCAAAATTCAAACAATTCAAGAGAAGTAAATAGTACAAATGAGGTACACAAACAACATGACAAAGAAACAACAAACCAAAACCCTAACTCATCGACAATGTCTCAAAGAAGCACTCCATCCAGAATGAGGAGCAGAACCAGTGGAATGGATGCTATAAAAACACCAGTTGGAGGCTAAGATGATTATGGATATAAAAATATATCAAGGAAAAACCTTGAGAAAACACGTGTTTCATACACTCCTATAAAAAGAAAAATAAATCTATCATCAGTGGAAATAAATGCATCAAAAGTCCAGGAAAGTCCCCGTGTGATGAACATGGATGATATCATTGAAGAACCTGATTGGTCTGTGCAAAGGCTGTTAGAGACGAGAGAAATAGTTGATGATATTATGACTCGAGATCCTGATATATTTGAAGAGGAATTTGTCACTCTGCACCATGCGGCTTACAATCATGAAACCAAAAAATTATTGCTAGAAAAAGTTAATACCAAGAATAATAAGTCATTTGAATGATGGAAATATTCGATTGACTTGGATGGACTAGCACCATATAAAATTGCAGAATTTCATGGAGCTACTGGATATGCATTAAGACAATCAATTGACAAAATGAAAAGAGAAAAATTGGAACTAAAGAAAAGGGAAAAATAATTAGAAGTTGCTTTGGTACCAACACCATAGTTTATAGAACCTTTAAGTTCTATGCAACCTATACTTGAATTGGAGGAGATACCCAAAAGCAATACGAAATACAAGGGTCCATCAAGTTTATTGCAGGTCGTAAGAAAATATGTTGGTGATGACATACAAAAAAGGGTTGATGTATTCAGAAAATTTGGGAGCTTGCCCAAAGTATTGCTAGATTTTCCTCCAGAATAGAAAATTTCAAAGAATATATGCAAAAATATTTGGAAAATGATGAAGTATTTTTCAAGGAAGCTGTAAACATATTTTCAGCCAAAGTCTCAAATTTAAATGAAGCCCGAAGAAAGGAAAAAAAAACTTCCCTCTCCTTACCGGATGAAACAGATTAATGTATGTTGGTTAAGGAGGATTAAAGAGTTAAAAGAAATGATAAATGAAACCAAGACCCTAAGGAACATAAATAATGATCTATTTCTTAAACTTGTTAGTCTTACCAAGGAATTAAATGGTCCTACTTTATTGATAGATACCATGATCTTAACCAAAGAATATTTAATGGGACAACTTAAAGAACTAAAAGTTGCTTGCACTAACAAATTTACCGAAACCATAGAATTTTCCGAGGATGAAGTTGAAAGATGGTTAGTTCGGTATATCAACAAAAATAATGAGGTGGACGACACATTGCATCAATCAAAGCTAGATTTGAGGGAATTCGAAAGCCAGTTATTTGAGATTAAAACTAAACATGAAATTACTGTGGCACCTTTAAGAGAATACATCAAGGAATGGTTGAACAAAGCATTGATCGAAATTGCTAAACCATAAAATCAAGAAACAATTAGAGCAGTTATGCCACCTCAACCACAACATGTACCTATAAAGGACCCAACTACAAGAAAGYGAAAGCCGATATTTTCTCTATTATAGYGAGTCRAACATAAACTCTATCCTTTCAGTTTTTCCTCAATCCATTTTCTACTACAATCATTTGTCATGTTGCCTTTATATTCTTGGTATTATGTGGGATTTAGGTTGATTCTTGGTTTTCCTTCTTTATCTTCCAGGTCTTTTCATTTTATGTCCGCAGGAGCCAATCCCGGTCCTCTTTGAAGGGAAAATGCATTTTTACTTTCTTTAAAGACATTTACTTTTGTATTTAAAGACTGATTAAAAATATTGAGACTCCAAGAGAGCTACTCGAGATAGTACATTGCTGTATTCTCAAAGACTTTGATAAGAAGCTTGAGTTACCAAATGTTTTATCTATCATGATATTTTTGGCGCTTTATGGAATGATAATTTAAAGCTCTCATTTATTTGCGGTCCATTCCCTGTTCTCTCTGTTTTTGGTATCGTTAAATGTTCTGATGAATGTTGTGATGGATATATCAGTCCTTTATATTCCGTATGCATCTTATCTATTCACATTATAAATATTGTACATATGAGTTTCTTTTAAAATACACATGGTCCCAAAATCTCAGGTATTGTTTTTCTTGAATGTGAATGTAAATATTAAGTCTGGTCCTTATCATAATTTTGTTTTGTTTCATTTTATTTTCTTGGAATCATAAGAACAAGAGGAGTACCACCTCTCTAAAATAGTAGGGGGATTCATATCCTCGTGAGGTTGACCTTAAGACCATAAAACAATCTTTTAGATCAACAACACTGTACAATTTTGAAACGATAAACATTATTGTACGTTATATTATTGTTTACGAAACGATGTGTTATCTCAATAGTTCATACTGGTGTGTTATTATAATTAATGTGAACCAATGCATATGACTCCTAAAAACACACCACTTTCTATATTATGGCACACATCGTCTAGTGAGTTCAAAAGAATACAATGCGTTGATATGTATATATTTTAATTAATTGTTTTTTACAAATTAATCCTCTTAGTTGCTTTCCAATGCTTCTTCCTCTTCCTAT
Organism: Picea sitchensis; assembly: GCA_010110895.2. Classification (NCBI taxonomy): domain Eukaryota; kingdom Viridiplantae; phylum Streptophyta; class Pinopsida; order Pinales; family Pinaceae; genus Picea; species Picea sitchensis. Next base: position 14,605 of record SNQJ01S0186525.1, read on the forward strand.
TGAAGTGGATGCATTTCCTTGATAATTATAGGATTGTTGTGGATGCCTATTCTGATTCTAATTATGATATTGACCCCTACTGCTTCTTCCTCTTCCTAAATAGTTAGAAAAAACCACTCAATTGATCAATTTTCTTTGTGTTTAAATCTTTGGAGACCATAATACTAGTGGTGACCATCTGAAACTTGGGCAGAACACTTCTTAAAATCTTCTCAATTAGTAGTCTTTCTAGAATATCTTCTCCTATTGACCTCATCTGATTAACAAGATCTTGCATTTTTGTGATGTAATCATGAATGGATTCATTACTTTGCATATTTTCATTTAATTTTTTTTTCCTTATTGTTTGCAATTTAGCTACAACCACACCTTCATATGTGTTCTTTGAAATATCCCATGATTTTTTGGATGATTGTATATCACTGGTTCTTGGAAATATAGATTTTTCCACTGCACTCCCTATGAGAGAAAGAGCTTCATTATCTTTATAAATAAGTTAAAAAAAAATTGGCAACATTTTATCCTACAACAAGATGAACAAAGGATGCAATTGCAGTTGACTCACGCCGCGCTTTGCAACCCTAGCTTGCTGATGCAGGAGCATCGCAAACAAAGCACAAACAAGAGACAGTTGGGCGCACTAGCGCGTATTTTGAAATGTTTTTGAATTTCAAAGATCAATGTATTAATGTAATATCTGACAAAGATTTTTGAGCTATGAACATCTTTAATGATCAGAGGCTGAGCCATCGCGTAAGATCGATGGGGATATGTATTTTGTTTTAATGAGAGGATCACATTACAGATTTGGAGCATCCACTCTTATCTGTCTAACTCGATATTTAATGTAATAAATGTTTAGTAGTTGACCGCTTTTATTTTCGATAGGATAGCGTAGAGTAGCTGGAGGGAAAAGCTCGAAGAGCACCCCTTTGTATTGTTGCCTAGTAGAGGTTGTTGGAGGCTACCAAATCTAATGAATAGATTTCCATTGTAAGCCAAGAGCGAGGAGATATAGAGAAATATTGTATGAATGTATGCAAGTTTCAGTTGAATGAATATCACAGAGGAATATTGTCCTAATCAGGGTTGTTATGTGTCCATCTGAATGAATGGTATACTTTCTGTTTAAATTCAATTCTCTGTTATTTCTTGTTCTTGTATCCATGACCACATATGCATTGTTGAATGTATGAGTCATTGTGAAGTGTAACTAGGGTTCCAATTGTTTCTCTTCATTGAGCGAGTGCAAGGCGTGCATAGTGTCCGCAAGGAGTGTGTGACCAAGTCTGTTTTGATTCAAAGCTCAAAAGAGACAACGAGAAATTGTATGTGTGTAAGGAGTGCATCGATGTCCACAAGGAGTGCATGACATAGTTTTCAGACTCGAAAGATCAGGAGGGATAGCATGATTTCGGTCACGAGAGATAGAAGTGAGTGGAGAACAATTGCAAGGAGTGCAAAGTCATCCAAAAAGGATTTGACAGTGGAAAAGGATTTGCTGCAAGGTGAAGATCAAGAATTCGACTAAATGTCGAAGAGATTATTCAGTGGAACAAAGAAAACCGAGGAAGAAAAGCTTAGGAGGGAGAGCGGGGGAAATCCTTCAAGAAGAGAAGTTCTTGGAGTCTTCACTGAAATCAGTGGAAAAGATTTGTTTCGGAGGGAGATGAATGATTCCAAACCGTCAGATCTAGGAGCGCTACGCAGAGGGTAGCTATAAGGTGTTTAGACACTTCGGAGTTCGGGAAGTTTGGAGACTTGCTGAAAGAAGAATCGCGAAGTCTAAAGTTGTGATTCAACCTTAGTCATTGATTGTGAGAAGGGCATGTGGCAGCAAATTAAGAAGTTCAGGATTCATGAATCCAAAGGTTTGTGAGCAAAAGGTCTAGAGTTTCACGAGATCATGAAATCTGAACCATAGTGGGGCCGACGGATCTGAGGAGACGCGTGGTGGAAGTTTGAAAACCCGGAGAAGAGTGCTTCGAGAGTAGCTGAGGGAAGAATATGAGATATCCCCAAAGTCTGAATTGTGAAAGGACAGGCCCACAGGCATAATCGTGGTCATTTGGGAAAATGACCTCTATGTGTGGGTAGAGTGGTTTCGGGTGCTTGCAGCGACCCAAGGAGTCACTCTGACTCGGTTTTTCGAATGATCCAAGACCGAGAGTTCAAGCATCCCTTTGGAGGGAAGGGGGTTTGCGCCAGGAGTGGTATCAAAGTGAGTACATAATTGACTTCTGTAGGAAGAGAGGTAAACTGATATCGGTGAGAGATATTAGAAGCGTCAGCACAATGCTGCCTAGGAGACGTGTTGAGCCACATGTAGCCAACATAGCTATGGAAAGGGAGATGAGATAAATACATGCGAGGATGGATTCCATGGAGACAACATAGAGGAGAGCACCTGATACTAGAGACGTCAGCGAGGCATAAAATAAGTTGAAGTCGAAGATTCTGTAGCTAAGGATGCTGCAGAAGAATGCTTGCTGAAAGTGGTTATCAAATTGGGAGCCATAGCGAAGATTGACGTCCCTATGTATGAAGGAAATATAGACACAAAATAATTGCTTGATTGGATATGAGTAATGGAAAAGTATTTCGACTATGAGGATGTTGTAGAGGAGAAAAAGGTAAGACATGACGTCACTAGGTTGAAAGGACATGCAACACTGTGGTGGGATGAACTGCAGGCCGATAGGAGGAGCAAAGGAAAACAAAAGATTAAGATTTGGGATCAAATGGTAGCCAAGCTAAAGGCAAAATTCATGCCCAAGGATTACTAGATAAATCTATTCAGGAGGATGCAGAACCTGAGACAGAGAGAGAGAGAGATGAAGAAAAAGTTGCTAGATATATAAATGGCCTGAGATATGATATCCAGGACAAAATCAGCATGGCGACAGTCAGGACAATGGAGGATGCGTATCAAATTGTATTGAAAGCAGAAGATAAGTTGACCAGGAAGTAGAGTCAACAAAACAGAGGTCGAAGATTGAATAGAGGCAAAGGAGTTGCCCAGGAGAAAGCACAGAAACCCAAGGATGAGGTGGAGAAACCACATAGTCACTCAGAGAGAGGAGGAAGTTCCTGAGGAAGGCAGAGTGGTGGTAGAAACTCTTTTCCCAGAGGAAGGGGAAGAGGCAGAGGAGGAGAAGTAAGATGTTATTCCTGTGGAAAAAAAAGGCACATGTCTTGGGATTGTCCCGAGAGGAATAAAGGAGGTGAAGCTCACATTTTGGAAGCACAGAGGTGAGATGTTGAGGCAAAAGGTGCAGAGGATGGGAAATCCTTAATGATGAAGAAGGTTCTTTTGAAGCAAGAGCCAAAGACTGAAAAACTAGCACAAAGGAACAATTTGTTCAGGACAACGTGCAAAACAAAGGACAGGGTTTGCAAGGTGATAATTGATGGTGGAAGCATTGACAACTTAGTATCCATAGAGATGGTGGAAAAGTTAGAGCTGGAGACGACTGCACATCCGACATCGTATAAGGTCTCATGGTTGCAAAAAGGTCATCAGGTAATAGTCACTCAACAATGCCTGGTTGAATTTAAAATAGGTGGGTATAAAGATGAGATTCCGTGTGATGTGATTCCCATGGATGTATGTCATGTTTTGTTGGGAAGACCATGGTAGTATGACAAGAATTTCATTCATGATGTTAGGAGGAATACTTACTGTTAGAAAAATAGGACCACGGAGCAATAAAATAAAACAAATGCGGAAATAAAACACAGAAGATACACAATACAAGAGAGACACAGATTTACGTGGTTCACCCAGTGTGGGCTACGTCCACTAGAGAAATTGCCA
>SNQJ01S0186527.1:1178-18584 GCA_010110895.2 Picea sitchensis
AGAGAAGCATCTAGAGGAAGATCCTTCTAGAAGCGGAAGCTTCTATTAGGTCTTCTTACATCCGCCTTATTCTATTTTATTGAAAGTCCTTATTAATATTGACCTTTATTACATCTGAATACATTGATCTACCTATGTGTGGGTTAGGACCTTAACAGTCAACCTCAACATATATATGTGCATTTATGCACCCTTGATGTAATGCGTGTAGCACAGAGACTTGAAGATGAATAAAAAAGATGCCATATCTTTGTGGACGTATCCCAAGGGGGTGAACCACGGTAAAACCTATGTTATTGTGTGGAATTTGTACTTTATGTGTTGCTATGCTTAATGTTGAATGAATGAATGAGTGGATGAATATGCTAGAGTTAATTTATAGCGTGCACTAGATTAATTATGAATAATTAATGTTAAGGGTTTGTTGACGGGCGAAATCGACCGTCCGTCAACTGAGAGAGTGGAACCGGTCCGGGGTTGTCTAATAACCCAAGCCGTTTGGAATGAACCACCCTGACGGGTCTAGCAGCTCTATTAGCCGATCTAAGGTCCTAAGAAAACAAAAGAAAAACTATTCTAAACTAACTAACTAAAAATAACAATTAAAATAAACTAAACTAATCTAACTAAAAACAAATAAAACAAACTAATACACTAATCTAACTATTCTATATATACAATCTACTAACTACTACTATACTAACTCTAACTAATTAACTATCTAACTACTAACTGAAATATAACTTATTCACAAAATATACAATATCCACAATTTATAGATTTAAATAAAACCTGAAAAACTCATTAATATTCTTCCCTAAGACAGAGGAAGATGTTTTTGTTGATTTTATAATTTTATGAACAGAAATAAAACAGAAAACTAACTAAACTAAATCACTAATCTAAACTAAAATATAACTAAACATATATGTAACTAAACTAAAAAAATACTAACAAAAATAAATCACAAACTGACTTGGAGAAACGCTCCAGATTTGTCCTGCGTATGATGATCTTCTAAGCTGATCGGAGGGAGGAAACCCGCACCGAATAATCCGGAAGCCTATCGTAAACAATAGATGTAGTGCTCTTTAAGTTGGTTTACAGGACAAACAAGACATAAAAATTACAACAATCATATGATTTATAAATCTCCACAATTAGGTAAACCTGTATGCAAAGACTTATACAAAATAATTCAACTGATGAAGAAGAGAAATCTGTCATTCATAAACTGAATCAAGTAATTGTTGTATTTTTTTATGTAATGGACGAAATCAGATATGGATGAAACATTAATTAATTCATATCATTCTACAAAAGAGTATGATAGCTAAAGTAGTCACTAATCTAATGCAAATTGATAAACATAAACATGAAACAAAAGATTGATATTGTGAAAGCGAAAGTTGTAGAAGAACATCAACTTCTGTCTCAGTCTGTATTAGATATCCATAATCCTGGTTCTTCCACAAGAGAGGATGATCCTTATTACAAAAAATAATAAGTATTTATAAGTTTTTCCACAGGGTAAATCCTCCCTGTTGAAGTTCTAAAATCTGTTTACATAAATCTGGGAAGATATCCCAAGTTTAACTAAACTAGGAAACTACCATAAAACTAAACACACAAATATCCCCTAAACTGCCCAACATGTCCCATGCAATTCGAATTTACCTGAAAAGGACAAAAAATGAACAAGTTAGAAGGATTCTTTATTAACAAAATAATAAAAATATGACCCTATAGACTAGCTATAGAATCTTCTGATTCTGTAGCTGGTCTAAATAAGACACAGGATCAACATTAAAATTAATTGAAAATATTTTAAGGAAATTAAATTCAATTATCATCTAATCACTATTTGAAAACGATTTATTCAATTTGAACTTGTTATACCATTCGAAATCAAACAGGATCAAAATCATTCAACCGAATACAGAGATAGGTGTACTTTGTTTCTTGTTACCAAAAATTGGGTGAACAGAATCATAATCAAATAGTTCTAAAATCATTTCATATCCAATTGAAACTGATGTAATAAAAAAAAATCATAAGTAATGATCAAACAGGAGATACGATCGAATCCAAACAAAATGATTTTCCAATAGTTATAGCTGTAACAACATAGCAAACGATTTAAACCATAAGCGAATTAAACCAACACTGGCGTGTAACTGTCCACAAACGAAATCGTAACAGGGTCAATCAACGGAGTTCATAACATATGTACGATCATTTTTTATTAGCCAAATGGACTGACAAGATCGATTTACCCTGATCCAAATCATGAATTATAACCGGATTTAACATATATACCAATCGTCGATCTGGATTTAACCAACTCATTTTACAAATCAAAATCAAAAAGAGCATTCATTTATGATACGAATCTAACAACAATCCAATCAGGCAAATCAATCGGCTGGGGTTTATCATAATTGTCACGAATTAAATCCATTCCATGATTCGGGCACATTTGCACAACACTGTTTTATAAAAACATAGTCGTTCTTTTCAAGTTAAATTGAACAGAGTGGTATTCCCGATCTTAGAAGATTACATGACATACCATATCGTAACAACCAAAATCATTGAAATCGTTTACCAGTCACAGCATGCAAACCATAACGAAATCAAAACTAACATGATTGCATTCTAAATTGAGCGTGAAAAACGTCCTATACAGAACGAATTCTATTGAAAGCAAACGATCAGTTTCGTTAACTTAATCGAGAAAACCAACAATCAAATCCAAACAAAAACCATTCAAATCTAATAAAAATCTATCGATGGCTATACTGGGACTGGTCAACTCGCGTATTTAAAATGAAATTCCATCTATTTTAGCAAAGAAACACAATATACAGGATGAACACATTATGCGAAAGCCATTTCAAAATACAAACGAAGCTATTCGAAGATCAAATTTCAAATACTACATTACTCATGGTGACTCACAAAACTAAAACAATTTCGAAATTCATACCTGTGAGAAGATGGCTTGATCACGACAATTTAGAGTTGATAACGGTTGTGGTCGATTCAACATTCTTGAAAAGGATGGAGCCTATTGTCTTCTGCTTCTTATCAGCTGCTTGGAGCTTGTCTCTTTGATTGGTCAATACTGCAATTTGATCTTCTAGTGATTGAATTTTCGATTGGAGTAGAGGAACATCAATGTAGTATCGTTCTAACCATGAATCGCATTGGTCACATGAAGGTTGTTTGGGTTTCGTAAGAGCAGATGAGGGTTTGGACATATGGCTGAGGGTTTCGCTAGGAAATTTAATACCAGGGTAGCTAGGATTATCTTTTAAGCAGGGGGGAAGATTCGTCATGAAATCATAAGGTGGTTCAGGGCATAAACCCTGCGAGTACGAGTACTCATCAGCTAAAAAACGTTCTATGTCCGAGTCAGAATCCTCACTAAGGATTATAGGCTTTGACACAGTAGAGGGTTTAGGTTTGGTTCTAGTCATCCTTGAAATGAGCCTAGCGTTCTTTTTACCCTTAGCATTAGCAATAGGGTTTGCCTTAGGTTTTCTGCTTATAGTCTTTTTAATAGCCTCGGCCTTCTCAGTTCCGATGTCTGGTAAGTCAATAGGAGGGTCGATCGAAGGCTTAGGGGCAGGCAGTAGGATATGAAAGGGCATAGGTGGTCTGGCCTTGACTTCACTCACCACTGGCTTGTCAACCTGTATAGGGTTCGGGTCCTCGAAACCATTCCGAGCAACGAAAGCTCTCCAATTATCACCATGCAAACTCAAGTGATAAACAACGATAAGTTTAATAAGCCCACGGTGGAACAGGTTGCTGTCAGCCTTCTGCCTTTTAAACCTTTTCGACATTTTATATAAGCTGTGCTAAAAGTAGAAAGGAATGTTTACCGGGTACCCTATAAAATTCATTAGCAATCACAGGTGGTAGAGAAACACAAGTCTGTATTGACCTTCATAGGTCACGAACTGCTTGACTAGCATCAAAAGGTCGTGCCATCGTGGTTTGATCATAGATATGGGCATACCTCTGTCACAAGAGGTGATTTTGCGCGAGAGAAACAACAGCGGCCATGGAACCTCTTCTACCTTTGAATTTTTGAACCAACGTTGTCCTGTGCCAGGTAACCCTGTAGAAGAATTGATAAATCCCTCATCGATTTCTAACTGGATATCACCTACCTTGGCTCTACAGCCATCGAAAGTTAAAGCGAATTGTTGTGCCACACATAGGTTAAAGCCCTCAAATTTCTGCACGAAGGTGAGCCAACCGTTAGCCTCCAGGTATTTCCGGGCATTGTCAAACATTAACAAGGCTTGGTTGTTGTTTAGTTTGATCCGCACGACTGGTGCCATGGATCCGAGCACATAGTAAGCCGAGGGTTTGTATCATAACACACACAGGAGCAAAGCTACTCGAGCTAACAGAAGTGAACGGGGATAAGGGACAGGTATAAATGCCATCGTGTGAAGGTGGTGGAGTCTATCTCTGCCATGCATAATATTTATTGCCAAAGTACAACCGTCGTTTATCATAGCTGTTCAACCCACTATAGCATAGTTCAAAAAATCACGTTGCTTGGCTAACCAATGAAACAATGGTAAGTGTATAAACAACACGTGCAATCAAAAAATTATGCCATAGTGTTTAAACCATCAACATATAATTTGAAACCAAACTAAATGTTTTAACCATGCGCCAACGTATCACTTACATCAATCGTTTAACCAATGTGACAATGGGTATTCATACAATCGACAGGCCAATAGTTATGAAATCATTTATATAGGGATTATGTTAAAAGACATATATGAATAATCATAACCCCTATGCTTTTTCATGAAACCAAAGGTCAAGTAAAATGAAAATCCAAATTCTAATGCCTTACAAACGCAATAAAACCAAATTATACAATCAATCGAAGCATGAGTTCTGATCAGAGGATCTTGATAGTTGTATAATGATAAATAAAAGGTAAGGACAATAGGCATCTTGACAAAGATATATTGGTAGTTCAAATAATGGCTTTAGTGCGACTTCGAAAGGAGAAGTTTTCACGCTTACAGTCGTGAAAACAAAATGAATAAAAATGTGCAAATGTCGCAAAAATAAATAAAAAAAATGTCGTTTATTTGAAAATTGCGACGAAAATTGATGTTTGCAAAACATTGGTGTAGGCAGCTTATAGAAAAAAGTGAATTGGCTGCCAACAGGGTTAAATGAATGATAGATTTGAATGATGGTATAGTAGAATGGTATAACATATGAAGTAATAACACATTCCTAGCATCCCCATGAGCACCATAACTTCCATGATTGTATACATCAGGGTCCTACAGTCACCCATAAGCCATCTCGGGTGAGATTACGGTGTGCACTCTATGCGCAATGTTGACTTCTGGTCTCTAGAAGGGCCGATGGTTTCTAGGGTTTTGTTGGAAACATAAATTAGAACCATGGTCAGCCCAAACATTCCAACAAATTGTTTTGTTTCCGGATAGAACTCAAAACAACATCTTGGAAGGGATTTTATGAGAATTACAAAGAAGAGAATGAAGTGATAGAAGGGGATGTTCAGACCATGGAACCCTACTAAGTAGGATATTGAAAGATAGATGGAGATAAAGCAACTTGAGTTTGTGCAGAAAGAAAACAAAATTTCCAAGAATACATCGTCCAATCGATACTGTGATGTCATGTATTGTTGCAAAGTAGGAATTATTGAAGGGACCAAGAAGGAGGTATATTAGATCACTTTACACATCCATCAAGATTTTATTACATGGTAAAGATGTGATGACCATGGAGTTAGAAAACTAAATCAGTATGCGCGCATGGGGAGACTGGGAGAAGCAATAAGGATGAACTGAGGTATGGATATGGCTCTAGAGAGAGGCCAGAAGAAGGAAACAATGGACCCCATTATGATAGATGAGGAATATACCAAGGAGATATTGAGTAGAGTAGGAGTGATGCACAATGGAATACCCTACTAGTATAAGATCAATAGCAAGAAGAGGGCAGTAGTCGAGCGAAAGGGCTTGGAAAATGATGAGGAAGAAGTAGAGGATCTTCATACGACGAGGAATATTAGGGATATCATTCACGCCACATATGAGAGGAAAACTAAAGGTCAAGGGTCCGATGTAGAAGAAGGCTCTCCATTCCAGATGAGAATTAGTGTGGAACCCACAACCCCATGTGTGACTAAGACATCTGAAGATAAAGAACTAGTTAGCGAGCAAGTGATTAGTCATAGAAGGAATTTAGCAGGATGAGGGTCCAATTCAAGTGGAAGTATTTCAGCTAACAGTATTCAAGTATCTACATTGTGCGTAGGTGGTAGTACAAAAAACTTTACAATGGAAGGAGAAGATCCAAATCTTAGGTTACTTGAGTTTCATGGAGAAGGGTTGAAGGACCCATAGAATAATTTGCTTATTTGTGAGAAGATTTGGGACACTAAGAAGATTACAGATGAAGATACAAAAGTTGTGCAGTTGGAAATTACATTCAGGGACCACGCACTGGACTAGTATATGGGCCTCACAATGAATAATCCACAAGGAGCACCTGCAACCATTATAGGTATAAAGAAGCAATTAATCAATGAATTTCACCGATCGAGTTCAGAGGATCAGTTCATGAATGAGATGATAGAGATCAAGAAAAATCCACAATAGTCAATATGTGAGATTGATCATAAGTTCAAGAGGTTGAAAGGTAAGTTGATGTACCCTATCACAGATATGCAACATAGGCACTTATTTGTTAATTCATTATTTCCACATCTTAAGTATCCATTTAGGCAACATATATTCCAAATTCATATTGAGGCTCTACAAGTAGACTTACAGTTAGAATAAAACCAATATAAGCATACAAATCTAGATGTGGAAGAGATGAGGGTAGATATGAATAATCTGACATTTCAGTTGAATCATAATAAAGGAAAGGAGAAGAAGGAATCAGTCTGGTGTACATTATGCAGAACTGAAGGACATCATAAGAATGAGTGCCCGGCCTATGTGTAGTACTTGGGAGTAGGAATGCCAAATATTTTACCTATAGGAGGGCCATGCTGTGATATATGAAGAACATATGGACATGATCCTTATCATTTTCCCATGATGCAAAAGTATCAAATAGTTCCCAAGACTACATTTTGTAAATTTTGCAAGTTAGTTGGACATGAAGATAAGTATTATATAACTTTGGAGATAATGAAGGAGAGGACTTCAGATGCATATAGGGTGTAGGATGAATAGATGATAGGAAAACCTATGCAATAGTTTACAACACCATTGTAGTATAATAACGCGCAACAACTTGGACCACCACCGCAATACAACAATGTGTAGTCGTAGTGTAATAAAATGCCACAGTATAATACACCGCGTAGAAATAATCAAGAAAATAAAAGAGGAGGCCGTGGGGGAATAATATTTGGAGGAGGTAGAGGACTCATGACATGTAATAACTATAAAAAACCTAGAAACTATTCAAGAGACTATCCACAACCATCTACGACATGTATGTCGTTTTGGGCATCATACCATGATACAAAATATTGTGCGACACTTTTGGTAAAGATACAGGAAAAGAGGAACCAAAATAACCAGAATGTGCAATGGATTGTTGTGGAAACCAGGAAGATGATGGGAAGAAGATCAATATAGTGACTAGAGGTGGAATCAATATGGGACCAGATGAAACAAAGGAGAACCAGGATCTACACCAATGGGTCATAAAGAATGAAACACCTGAACAACATTTTGATGTGTGTAAGGAAAATGAAACCTTCAACTAGGATAGACAAGAGATTTTGAAGGAGAATATTTTGTCTACTTCAGGAAAAAATCCAGGAGGTGATGTACCAGTCTATGACATGCCTTATTTATTTGATTAGGCCAATAGATATCAAACTTTATAACAAGTAAGTAATCTTAGAAACTTTTTGGGGTCTTGTTTGAAGTTGCTGAATGATGAAACCTCCTTACAAGTGTTACAAAGTATGCTAGAGAAGTGCAGTTTTGGAGAAGAAATGAAATTAGAACATAAGAGATTCAATCAAGTTTGTAAGAAGATAAGGACAAGTAGGGAGTTCAGGTTGAATGTAAACATTGGAAATTTCAATATGGGGGGTATCATACTAGATATAGGGTCCGAAGTTAATGTTTTTTCTAAGAAGACATGGGAAGTCATGGGGGAACCCACACTAGGATATTCACCTATTCAGTTGAAGCTAGAAAATTAGAATAAAGTGGTGATAATTGGTATATTGAAGGGGATACCAGTAGATCTAGACAATGTGCACACCATGGAAAACTTTAAAGTGATTGATATAGTAGACAACACTCAACCTTATCTAGCATTGTTGGGACTGGATTAGGCATTTGATAATCAGACTATTATTAATTTGAAGACCAAGAATATGATATCTGAATCAGGAGAGTACATAGTCATATCACCCTTGGATCCTTTAGAAGGTGGAAGATACATTGAACCCGTGACAACAAATTTCATCACAAACGAGATGAATCAGTTTTATAGAACTATTGCAAGCGTAAAATATTATATTAATCCCATTGCAGATGGCATGTTGAACCATAGAAGCATTAGTTTGTGTGCATCAGAATATGACACAAGGTTAGAGAAATGGTAGCAAAAATTACATGAGATATCTACTAGAATATGTTCCTAGATGATGCACACACTGAGGTTGATCGGCTCAGAGGTAATATAACCTCCTACTTTTCATGGTCAAAATAATTTGGAAGAATTTTTAAGAAATTTTGAGTTAGATGTTATGGATAATCAGATATTATTAGTCTTGGATATGACATTGAAAGCAACACCTACAAGTTGGTGGGGTGCACATAAAGAGAAGATCAATAATTGGTATCAATGTAAGAGGTTATTTCAGATCATATTTGGTGCAGAGCAGGAGGATAGATATTTGGAGAAGTATGATGGGATTGGACAACCCAGAGAACATATAGACATGTGCATGGTTCAATGGAGATTGGTACCACTAGAATAATGGCCACATCATTTTATTCACATATTAGAAGGCATCCCAAGGAATTGGTACACAGAGCTGGAACTATGTAGAGGAACTGCAAATTGGGAGGAAATGCAGTAGAATTTCTTCATTACATTTGCATTTGAGCATGAGAACCCAATGGTGGATACAAAACTGAAAGTGGTAAGAGACGGGATATTTGAAGAGCTAGAATTTGATATTGTCATAGGATATCAGAATCATAATAGACAAACAATCAGACAATTGCTACATTGTTATCACGTCGCAAAAGATGATCCAACAAAAGACAACCCATGCGATATTCATATCAATGAAGTTGAAGGAGAAAGAGAAGTAGAAGTTCCAAAATTAGAGTCATAATATTATGCTGCACCACTGAAAGTTCATATTGGAACAGAGGAGAGTCTGAAGATTGCAAGCATTTGTGATTATTGGGATAATCAAACAATAGAAAGCATAACAGAATTACTGCGTGAGTATAGTGACTTATGTCCAACAACATTTTCAGAGATGAAAGGGGTAGAAGGAGAAATTGGAGAGATGAATATTCCTCTAAGACCAGATGTGAGACCAATCAAATAGAGACCTTATAGGCCGAATCTAGTATACAAATAGAAAGTGAAGGAATAAATTGACAAGATGTTATACACTGGTGTCATAGAACTTGTTTAAGAATCATAGTGGATCATCCCTATGGTAGTGTAGGAAAATAATCAAGGGGGAATAAGGATATGTGTAGGAAGTTGAATGATGCTTGTTTGCATGATCTCTTACATACTCCATTTACAGATAAAGTGTTGGGGAATGTAGGAGGTCAAGAAGCATATTCATTTACTGATGGGTTTTCAAGGTATCACTAGATCAATATAGCACTAGAGTGTATAAATAAAAATACATTTTCTATAGAATTTGTATCATATCAGTACACAATGATTCCTTTTGGATTGAAGAATGCACCAACAAGTTTTTCCAAAGTAGTAGTAGTAGTATCCTTTAAAGATTTTATACATAAGTTTTGGGAAGTTTATTTGGATGATTGGAAAATATTTAGTTTACTGAAATATCATGTTGAGGTGTTAATATTGATGTTAGACAGAAGAAGACCATTTCAAATTTCATTGAACATTAAGAAATGTATTTTCAACACACCTTTTTGGATTTTTCTAGGGCATGTGGTGTGTAAACAGGGTCTGCTGGTTGATCCTGTGAAAATTGTTGTCATTGTTAACTTACCACCACTTGAGTCAATGTACTAGTTAAAATATACGCTCTATCATACAAGATATTATAGGAATTTGATAAGGGGATATGCACATATTACTACCCCAATGTTGAATTTGATGAAGAAGGACATCAAATTTCAATGGAATGATGAATGCCAACAAAATTTGGATATCTTAAAGGAAATGATGGTGATTGTGCCAATTTTAGTGTTTCCAGATTGGTCCAAAGAGTTTCATGTTCATGTGGATGCATCTTCAATAACACTTAGAGCAGTATTGACATAGCCAGGAGAAGGTGATATATATCACCCTATAGCATTTGCAAGCAAGAAGTTGTCAGATTCATAGTAGAATTACAATACAACATAAAGAGAAGGATTAGATATGGTGTAAGAACTACAGAAGTTCAGACATTACTTGTTAGGCCAACACTTTATGATGTTTACAAATTACTCTTCTCTTAGATATTTGGTCAATAATCCAGTGTTGGGGGGAAGAATATGTAAATGGTTGTTGTTATTCCAGGAGTTTGATTTTGAAGTTGTGGTGAAACTTGGAAGATTAAATGCAGGGCATTTGTTGGCACAAAGGGGTAGACCTAGGGTTCAACGCTCAAGAGTGCACCAACAAAACTCTAACTACTGGACCTTTCGACAACACCTACGAAGTAGATGAAGTCTCACCCAAGGTAGAGGCAGGGGTGGTTGCAAGACTCAGGTGTCTGCAACCTTAGCTAGGACACAGATCTGTGATTATACTACTTACAACACACTTAGCATCAATCAAACATTAATATCCAACCCTTATTCTACTTCACAGATAGCACAAAACATCATAATATTCTCTTAGATCTACAATATCTCAACACTTAGCAACAATAATACACTAGGCCTCACAGATCAACACTAAGCACTTGCATATACATCAGATCTAACAATTATATATACTTAAGAAGCACAAAGCATAAGTGAATATATCAAAATCACATTGCATAAGCAGAGATAAACACAATGAATCAAAGAACATAGCATTACACACAGATTTACATGGTTCACCCCCACCCTGGGGCTACGTCCACCAACTCTTCTTCTTTATTAGTATCTTCAATCATCAGTTACAACATAGATCACAAAAACCCTTCTTTGCAAAGGACAAAATATCTGCGCATCTCACTAGATCCTTCTTCCTTACACTTCAGCACAAAGCCTCTTACAACAACTTGCACTTAGCCTTGCGAGCTTCTTAGGATCATGCACAGAGCATTTACAATCTACTTCCGATCACACAGATCTAAGTTATTAGCACTAAGCCATCTGCTATACATCCCATATATGTGCTTCCTTCTCTTTTCTATCTAGCCTAAGCATCTATTTATACATTAAAAAAGTGGGTCTAAGTGTGGGTAAACCCATGGGCCGACGTCCCTTTCCCATTACATTAAACCAAAAACCCTAATAGGGGCCCAAAAGTGGATTGAGACACTTCGCTTGGAGGTCCTTCTTTGACTAGCAGTCGTAGTTCCAAAATAGGTCAAAATGACCGAAATTATCCCAAAACTTGGTCAAGGGCCAACAAGCCCCCAACACTCACCAGTGACTCGTCCTGAGTCACTCTGTTCTGCGCAATTCTGCTTCGAAGGTCTCGATCTTGGCTCAAGATACTGCGACCTGCTGCTTCGTTGTGGTCTCCTGTTGGGTGAATTCCAGGATCACTGTGTCATTTACTAGTCCTTCCAGGTGTTGTTCTACAGTAATGATGACTTGCTTAAGTTTTAATTCCTGGCTTTCTATCTCAGCAAATAATATGCATGCCTTGTCTTGCACTGGTTGGAGTTGTTGAGTTACTTCTATGACCTTGCTCTGGATCATATGTATCTACTGTTGACCTGTGAATTATTCATGAGATCGTTTTATTCTATCCACTGCAGACAGAGCCTTCAGGTGTTCCTGTAATGTATCTGCATGTTTCTTTGCTTCCTGGAGTTGCTACTCCAGTGCTTGTAACTCTGGATTCTCTATAAGGTTCTCATAGATTTGGGCACTTTGGTTACTGAGGTGTTTTCACTCCGAACCAAGATATTTCAATCGGTCAACTGTGCTCCAAGAAGTTGCTTCTCGTTGGTCTCTTATCTCCTGGGGGGTCTTAGGCACAGCGTGGAGTTATAGATCAGTAATGCATTGCTACAGCTTCTATATAACGTCTTCAAGCTGGGCCACCTTCTGTGGAACTCTTTCTTCATATGGTACTTCGATAATGGTCACAGAGAAGAGTGCTCTGTCGACTAGTTCCTTTACTTCAAGATTATCTACGAGTAACTATTCCTTGCTTTGTTGTAGCTTTACTTTCTCTTTATCCCACTATAATTGAAGAGAAATATTTTCTCTTTCGGAAGCACTGCGTTGCTCGACAAGTACTCCTTGTACCTGTGTCAGAGCCTGTGTGGTTCGTGCTATGTCTTCTTGAGCTTTTCGAAGGTGATCTTTGAATATGTCAGCAATCTGGTGAAGTCAGGTTGGTTCATCTCCTGGTTCTATTATCCCTGCTATCAAAGGTGTGGTGCGTACGACGTGACTGCACTGGAGTGCCTGCTGAAATCCTTGAAGTTTGATCTCTATACAGTTATACATCTTCTCTTGCTTCGTCTCCTGCTTCTCTATTATCTCCTTTGAAGCATCATTCACTACTGCAATGATGAAATCAAAGTCATCCAATGTGAGGGAAGTTCACATCTTGGTCACAGGGCTCCTAGGATTCTTTCAGGAGGATGCTTTCAGAGGTGATACTTTCCTTTTCTTTGACGAGTCTTCTTCGTCCCTAGGCGGTGGTACTTTTCCTTTCTGTTGTTAAATTTCTATGCCTTTTATCTCTTTGCCATCACTTCCTTCATCTGGTTTGATACAGACAGTCCTTATAGATGCACTGTCTACTTCGTGAACCTCCTCATGCTTCTTCATTTTACTTGGTCCCAGTGTGTCCTGTACAGTTTTTGGGTAATCAACATCGGACAACTCTATGAGGTTTTCTAGAATGAGAAGGTCCGCTAACCAATCCTTGGTGATCTCTTCGAGGTATTCTTTAGTCAACTTGTAAGAAGACTGCAACTATTTCTTATGTTCATTAGCTCATGTTGTTATATACATGAAGTGGAAATCCGCGTTGAACTTCATTAAAAGTATGAATCTGTGGAGCATATTTGGAGTAATGCAAGACGTAGCCTGGATGGCGGTCTTCAGTTGGTTGTAGTATACGTGGAAGACGACATTCGACTGCAATTTCTTGTTCATATCGGTCGAGTACCATAGGGTACTGAATCTCACAACCAAAGGTTCAAATGGCTCAGTCTCTGGGAAAGTGGCACCCTACGACATATCCCATGCTATGAAGGCAATCAGTATGAGAAACCATTTGAAATGGAACTCCTACCCTTTGTCTTGCATTTCCCTGCAATCCAGTTCAAGCTGATTTACCAAGTACTTCACCCAATTCATCTGTAGACCCTCGATGCACTTCCCTATGAGGTCAATGATGAATCTACTTACTATGGTGGGCCGATTCTTGCGTACTAGCTTACCTGCGATCAATTGACAGGCAAGGTGCACTGCGCCACTCTAACTAGAGGCTACCTTGTAGCCTCGTATGCCTTTCTCGACATCACCATAGGTCTCTTTGATCTTCACTGCTAGTGCTATGATGGTGGCCTTTCCATGATAGAATTCCTGTGGATCAGGTCCTTGCATGTTGAGTCCTGTGATCCGATTAATCACGGTGGGATCCACCGTGACACGATGGTTCAACCACAAGTAGCCTCCATGATAGAAATACAGAAGTAGCTTTACGCACGCATTCACCTCCCGGTGTCTGCCAAAGTGCGGGATCTTCATGGCATTCAAAAACGTTGACTGCGCGAGGTTTTGGGTCCAAGACTGCGGGATGATCTTCGATTTCTTTCCCTTCGTCTTCGTTAGATACTTGTGTGGAGTGAGCATACTATATAATTTCCTGTCGCCGAGGTTGAAGTCGCTAACCTTCAATGCTGCGAGATTGTCCTGATCAACACGAACTGCGTGCACCCCTTTTGGTAGGTACGCAATAACCATAACATACTCAAGTTCTCAAGGCACACTGTCACAGTTGATTTCACCATGCAGAGGGTGTAGGTAAGCAGGCACAATGCTCATAATTATTTTAGCGTTTGCCAAATCATCTCTATGTTTAGTACACTTCTCGTCGACCCGTCGAGACGATCCTGCTCGGGTAGTGGAAGGAGAAGATGCTACTCCTCTTGTCGATGATGCTTGGAATCCGGTGGACATTCCTCTTTCCGACATGACTCTCTCAGTCATTAAATCAAGGAGGACTTTTGTGATGGATTCTTCAACTGCGATGAATTCATCAGACATACGGGCACGAAATAAATAATCGGGGTCACAATGATCTTGGGCACTATATGAGAATGAATAACAAGGACGTGATGATCACTGTAGACACTTGATAGTCTGCAAGCTTCAATTTATCAGTTGGAAAAAGTGTTCTTTGGTCATGGTGCGATGAAATAAATAGGTAATCTCAACAATGGTCAGCTTGCAATGGGTATGGGGCCTCTGTTAACTTTGTTCTATCCATTCTAGCGCTGTCCAACAGTCTGGTGGTGATCCTTTAATTCTTTTTTGTCCATTTGAGGTGTAATTCGAACATATATATCCGTCCAACGACTATATTTCTTCTCCATGTCGAAGTGACCCATGTCGATGTTCTGATATCTCGGTGAAGCTCAAATTCTATGAATTTTCTTTCTACGAGGTTCCATCTAGAATCTCTAACAATTTCGCCCTCTTCTTATTTAACTTTCTAGCCTTATATCCAGTGATCTTCATCTCAGTAGTTCTTATCCCATAATGATTCCTATTTTCCTTGTATATAGTCACTTCACGTTGCTGAGGTTCTTTCTTAGGGTTCAGGTATAACATCTCTTATTTATCTGAGATAGAAACTTCAGTATTCTGTGAGTCCTATGGTGTTCTGATGACTTCAACGTCTGGGTTCCTAGTGTGATATGGCTTCAATTTGTTCTCCTGTTCTTCAATCAACTATGCGATCCTTCTGGTCATGAAGTATTTTAACTCTTGTCTCTGTTGTTCTAAAAAAATTTCGTCTTCCTTCTTTATAGCTTGATCTCTATCAATCCAAGGATTTCCAAGTAACATAGTAAATCGGGCGTTGTCCTCAATGAATTTGATAATCTCAAAATATTCCTCTATCAAAGTTCCATTGGCATTCATAGAGATATGAGTGAGCCTTCCACATAGGTTTACCAGTTTTCCTCTGAATAACCCTATTCCTCCTAGAGATGGAGTCATAGCAGGCCTCCCTATAGCTTCCCAAGTTTTTTCTGTCATAACATTCACCTTTGTTTCCTCATCCAAAACATAGTCAATGTCGAAGTCTCCTATTCTTACCTCGATGCATTCTTTTTCTTTAAAGATCTCTGCTAATCTAACATGTCGGTGGTCATTCAAGATGTCTTTCATCTGTAGTAACATCTTCTCTGCTTCTTTCTGGGGTTCTGCTATTTCTGGATCTTCTTTAGGGTTTTCTTCATGCAAACTCATTTTTTCTAGTTTAGCAATCATTCTAGGGCAATCCAATACTTCGTGATCTAGAGCTTTGCAACAAAGTCAACTAGGTTTTCTACCAGGGCATTCCTTAGCTATATGTCTCGGTATTATAAAACTATAGCATAGGTTCAATCCTCTCTTTCTTTTAAATGATCCCCAACATCTTTTGTACTGCGCACTAGGATCATGGTAGTTAGCCTGCAAAAAATTCTTTCTAGGATCCTGCATCCATTTGTTAGTCAAAACATTCTTTCTATGCATAGGTATAACACATCTATCACTATTCTTATTAGATCTATTCATATAAAATATTCTTTCATCTAACAATTCCCTAGTTTTCAAGATAGGATAGAATCTACCAAGAATACCTAGATCCATGCTTTTAGAAACAAAAAATTCTACTAGTCTTACTTTTACAGAGCACAAAGCTTTCAGATCTAGAACTTTCTTACCTTTGTCAGAGCACCAAACTTACATATCTTACCTCTTTTCTGCATATCTTACCTCTTTCTTTCAAGATCCCCCACTTTTTCTTTTCTTAGGGCACAAAACGTTCCGATCTGGCTTCTTTTCTTCAAATCTATCCTTCCTTCTTTCTTTAGCACAAATATTTTCAGATCAAGTGGAATACTGTGCACTAGGGTACAGATCCATGCACATATCTTCCATAGTTTCTAGATCGAATCTTTGTACGAATATTTTCTTTCTCAAGTCCCAACAATCACAGTTTCAGGTCCTGGTACTACACACTTCAAAAACATATCTATGCATAGAGCTTCTCTTTTCCTTACTTCAGTTCCTAGTGTTATCACTGAAATTTCGTCCGCACAGGGCGACAAGAACTCTGCATCGTCAACACAGGACTGAAGTCATTCATGGCACGGGATTAATCCACAGCATGGCAAAAGGGTCAAAAAACTATACAAAATGACCAAAATTGAAGGGCGCTTTATAGAACTGAAAAACAAAGTGCATGCGCGCCCGACGCGCGCCTGTGGGGTGGAATACCCACGCGCATGTGTCAAAAGTCCGAGAAGAAAAATCCGGATGGATTTCTCTCCAATTTCTTGTGAATTGACTGGTTAGCCGCGCATTTGAACTAAAATTTGCATTGTAAGCTCTTGGAGGTGGGGAAAAATCATTTTCCTTCTTAAGAATGATGATATGCATGCTCTAAATACTGCACCACTTAGACCCCTCTACTTATAAAGGGGATAATCAAACAAACATAGGCACTTAGGTGGATAAAAATCATTTTCCCTTATTTGCTTTTTGCCATGTGGATGGCTTGCTTTGATTCATAAATCTAAGTTGAATATCAATTCTAATCACATCTAAACTCACATTTTTGGGACTAGAAATTGCAAGTAGCAATCTTGAGTATGCTCTTCTCTTGCGCCATCAAGCGATCTTGAGAACCAGAAAAGGATTGCGAAAACGATCTCATCTCCCTTAACAAAAATTTCAAAACTTTTAGGAGAGGACAAAGGCTCTTGTGAGACCCCTCTTAGTTTCATTTTTC
>SNQJ01S0186528.1:16304-26617 GCA_010110895.2 Picea sitchensis
AAGAATGATCCCAAAATATCAGGGAATCCAGTACTAGGATAACCATTCGAATGTCATCTCATCCTTCTAGAAGATTCCTTTCTAGAAGCTTCGAGAATTCATCTTTTTCCCTTCTTTAGAAAGAGTTCACACCCTAGCAGTTCAACATAGTGTGAACTTCTCACACCCTGTCTTAAGGCAGCCTGGGAGAATCATGCATTCTCGCAGGAAAATATACTAGCAGCCTGCGAACAGTCCTCAAAAATGTGATTTCTGGAAAGAGATGAAGGTAACTTTTCTCAGGAGAAAGTTCTAATGAAGAGCTTGAATACACCATCATCAATACATCATCACGACGACCAAAATCATGGGTAACAGAATGCCCCCCAAAGTATGAGGTTGGAACCAGTGACAGCCGATAGACTTTGTAAGCTGCATGTGTGTGTCGAGAACCAGGAGCACATCTAATTGGAAACCTGCAAACAACCAAGCATCTGCAGAATATCATATATACCAATTCTGAGGTAGGCATTCCCATACTCAGATCACAGATTGATGACATTATAGACATGGTTCATGGCCACCAATCATACACTGTGGATCCATGCCGTCCAAATATAGCATAGCCACCAGAATACACTCTGGATCTATGCGAGAAATTTCAAATCAAGACGACATAGCCACGAAACATACACAGTGGATCTATGTGTCACAAATTATACATACTCCATCACAACCTAGATCACGAAGATAATATCCAGGGTCTTCAATCTCATTGCCCAAAGTATGAATCTAACCATGTGATTACATGTGTTGAAGTCGAACATGGTAGAAACCACTTGATTATCGGTCAATGTTGAAACCGTTAACAAGTGCGAGGGAAATCACCATTGATGTCAATGACTCCCAAGGTACCATAGTACAATCCATCGAGTGTGAATTAATGAGTTGATGTCGAACATCCAATGGAATCTTTCGATCAGGGGTCAATGATGTAAACCCACTGTCGAAAGCGAGGAAACCTGCCATTGAGGCATGCAAGTTCCAAGGTACCAAATAATTTCTAAGTCTTGATTCTGGATAATGAGCTGAAGTCGACGAAACAAAACTCGTCACAGGAGGACCTTGATGTATCCCCCATCAATGACACAAAATGAGTAACAAAGTTTGAAGGTGAAATAGAGCATTTTGCAAATTGGACTGGACACAGGGAAGGCCGACATGAAGAGAATGGATAACTGCAAATGGCTGACTCAATATAGGTTTCAGATGGACTTCTCTTGAACATATGAACGACACAACCAATGATTTGGCAGCATTGACTCAAAGACGACACAGGGAATGACCTCGTAGAAAATCGAATGAGAGACAAATGGATTTCCCAAACCGGCTTCAAATGATGAATAAGGGGTGTCATGTTCAAGAGCGACACTTACTTCCAATCAATACGAAGATGAAACATATCCCTTTCTCAAATTTTCCCCCACCATTTCTAGCGAGTACCTCTTTATTTTTACGCAACCTTGAGGAGGATATAATATGCTTGTTGATGTAAGCTCATCCTTCGGATGAGTCCCTCGCAGTATGTTTAACGAACCCTAAGAAGGAGTGGTTTGGTCCCATCATGGGTCTGTCAATGTTTGTTTAACGAGTCCAGAGATAGAAAACTCGAAGGTTTTTCAAGATTATAGAGTTTGGAAAAACACTTAAAAGAGAACTCTCTCAGTTCCTTTTTCATAAAATAGTCTGAACGAGACCGAAAAAGATATAAATTATTGCTCACCAGACGCTTACTTCAAATACTTTATCGAGTGTGAAAATAGCAAGGTCGCTCGACGATCTTTTCATGTTTAGAGAGTCTGAAAAGAGATTAAAGAGGACTCCAGGGGGGTTCCTTTTTCGTATAACCTTGTGAGCCCAAAAAAGTGATAAAAGTATGCTCGATCACATTCTCATGTATTTACAAGCACAATAACAGACAAAAATGACGCTCGAGGTTTTATGTAAAAACCATAAAAAACAATCCAAAACATGATAACAAAGAAAAACATGTCCATATCCCTGTATTGAATCGTCAAAATCATCATGCCTGCAAGAGTTACACTCATCATAACATTAGTGATTAGGGTTTAATTGATAAATAATTATAAAAAACCCAAAATGATATAGTAAAAGTAAATAAAATAAGTAAATACTCTTTTTTACCATACCATTTTACATTTCCACTATTGAGCTCAAAAAACCCCTCTTTTACCCTCCAAGTTTGGCGTCGATTTGTAGGAGATATGAGAGACCATTCAACGAGTTGTCTGCGACATTAAGGTAAGCTCTTCATCCTTGACATTTTCATGGTTTAAATTTTTGATTTCATTGGTTAAACGTTTAGTTTTAACTTAAGTTTTGAAGCCCTACATGCGTGCTGCAATTCTCGCAGGCGGGCCATACGGGGCCTGCGAGAATGAGGCGTTCTCGCAGGTGAGCCTTAAGCCACCTGCGAGGTTCTCGCACTGTGTCCATGGGGCACCTGAGAGAACCACAAAGCCCAAAAAAATTTTAAATTTTTAGTCAATGAAAAATATTCAAAGCATGAAAAAAGTTATTAATCCTCTTATTGTGTTTCTTGTGCAGATAATTGGCCATCACCATGGTGCTTGAGTGGCGTGAAAGGGAACATGAAGAGGATAATGCAATGGCTGAAAAACATCTGCCTACCATAGCTGATTTGAAATATTGTGGGCTCTTAAAGTACTTTCATATCCCGGGCATGAGGGCCCAAGTCAGACTATTAGAGTGTCTGGTGCGTATGTGGGACCCAGATCAGCAGGTGTTTCATGTGGGCGCTCACACATTGTCCATAGACATTGAGGACATATAATTTTTGACTAGATTGTCTCGATGCGGATACTATGTCAGCTTGACCGGTAGTAGAGGTGGTGGGCTAAACATAAGTGAGTACTGCAATCAATACTGTGCTCCCGAGGCTGAGAGGAAAAAAGGAAAAGTGGCTATATGGGGGGTACAAGACTTGACCCTTCGTACTATCCTTTTCACTATAGCTCAGATGGATGGGAGTTCTGCTCCTCATATGGCATTACAGAGCTACTTTCAGTACGCCCTCGAGTGTACTGAGCCTCGAGTATTCAACTGGACAGATGCTGTGCTTCGCAGTATCAAAAAACAATTGACCAAATGTAGGCGAGGTGACCTGAAGCAATTCGGGTACGGATCGTTGTTGGTGTCCTTCTTCCTTGATAGGGTCCCCGTATTTAGACTACAGGTTGAGTGGAACATACCAGGCCCCAGGGATCCAAGGATGTTGAGATGGTTTCGTCTCATGGCCTGGCACGTAGCAGGATCGATCGTCAATTACGACGATATTTTCTTTGACTGGCTTCAAACCCAGATGTTGATGGTCGATGACTACGCTTATGCCGGGTTGGATTTTCGAGGAGATCCAGACTTAGCACTACCAGAGGATACTCAGTGGGGTGACCTTGGTAAGAAGTACACGCATTTTCTCTTTTTAAATGTTTTTGAATTTTTATCATATTCAAATGTTTTGGTTTTATACATTCATCCAAAGACTAATACAAAATTGTTTGTTGATAACACAGATGTTGGACTGTATAGACCTCCTGGCACTTCTCCCATCCAGCGACGAGGAGAGGTAGCGGCAGCACCACAGTATGCTGAGGATTATCAAGTAGTGGAACAGAATCTAGAGGGCCTTACTGCAGACATTCCAGATATGACTCTGGAAGAGGTTCCACGACGCGATCAACGTCATACTGTAGGGGTATCAGCAGCTATGAGTTGACTGCTCCGTAGGGTTTCTAGGGCATTCATGTGTTACCATGAACGTCATCCATGACGTCACTTTGTAGAAGCTATAAGCTTCAATTTTTGATATTTTGGTCTTCGGACAAACTTTTTTTGTAAAAACTCTTGTGATCATTATATATACAGATGGCTTCTACCGGTTTACTTTATATTGTGTGAATTTTGATGTTTTTGATTTATAAATGGTTCAAATGTCTGTCCAATACATAATTAGCCAACGCATTTGTTAATGTATTAAGACATCTAGGAATATGTTGATATTCAATGTGATCAAAATAACGTTCCAAGAGGTGAATTCGCAAATACACCCGTAATAAAGTAGGACTTCGAATAGAGTAGATATTACTTAACTGTAGTACTACAAGCTGCGATTCAAGTCGCACAACCAAATGAAAAATTCCGAGGGAGATAGCATCAACCAATAATTCAATAACGACGCTATACTCTGCAATGTTGTTGGTTGCATGGCCGAGACATACACCTCATAAAGATACAAGTTCATTTGTTGGGGCATAGATTGCCCACGCAGCGGAAGCAAGGTTCAGAGTACTATGGATAGCACCATCAGCGAAGCCAATATAGGGTAGCGAAGACTCCGACATTTGGAAATCAAACACAACGTCACATAAGGGCAGAGACCAGATAATGACAAAAGAAAACTATAGTAACACACACAAAGTATGATACATTAAAATACAAGTACTTGTGCACAGATGATTTATGCATAGTACTTCTTCAAGTACAACCCATTCCTGGGTTCACTCAAAGGGATACCATCGTAATCTACCAGCTCATATGCTCCTTTTTCTAAAACTCGGTGAACAATATAAGGACCTCGCCACATGGATTCGAATTTTCTAGCTCCTAACACATCTCGATCATGTTCATAGAGAAGAACAAGATCTCCTTCGGAGAAAAGGTGAGGCTTGACATGCTTGTCATATCGTGCCTTGACACATTTTTTCTAGGCTTCTATTACTAGCGTGGCATCACGTCGAGTTTATTCTAATCACATAGGATACAATAGACGTTCTTCTTCAGCAGAAGTGTTGGGTAAAAGTTCGACAGCTAGCTTCAGAGAGGGTATCTCGCATTCTATAGGAAGAATGGCTTCCACACCATAGAGTAATCGAAAAGGCGTAAACCCAGTAGCGGATTTGACAGATGTCCGGTATGCCCACAATGTCGAAAACAACATTGTGTGCCAACTTGTTTTATGAATTCCCATCATCCGTCAAAGCATAGTTATAATAATTTTGTTGATTGCTTCGACCTGGCCATTAGCTTGTGGATAATAAGGCGTTGAGTTATCATGGCGAAGACCCAACTTTTCCGTAAGTTCTGACATCATAAAATTCCTAAAATGACTACCGTGATCAGTGACGATAGCTTGGGGAACACCAAAACGAGCTATGACGTGATTAAAAAGAAAAAATGTTGCAGTCTTTCCAGTATTATCGAATGTCGGCATCGCCTCGGCCCATTTTGTAAAGTAATCAACATCTACATTGATGTAACCATGCCCCCCGGCCGAGTGAGGGTGACATGTCATGAAATTGATGCCCCATTTTGCAAAAGGACCAACTGAGACCATAGGATGAAGAGGAGCAGGATGTGACCGAATTTTCTGATTATAGGTCTGGCAGGCATGGCATTTCTGAACAGCAGTAATGCAGTCGTTAAACAAAGAAGGCCAAAAATATCCTGCGCATAAGATCTTCTGGGCAGTAGCATACCCAGACATATGACCACCACACGCTCCGGAATGGCAGTCATTCAAAGATTTCTCGGCTTCGTCAAACGTTAGACAATGTTGAAAAACAGAGTCAATTCCTCGACGGTAAAGAGTATCCCTGAGGATTATGTATTGATGAGCTTGATAGCGTATGCGACGTCGTTCAGTACTATAAAAAGCAGGCTGGAAAGACTAGGTTTGGAGATAGATAATGATATCCCCATATCAAAGATCGTCAGTGCTAATAAGGAAAAGAGATTCATCAGGTAATGAATCTACTGCTACATTTTCCGTTGCAGAATGAGGAAAATCACATATCAACTCAGCAAAAACTAATGACTTCTTGGACTTGGCGCAGTCAAATTCCAAATCAAACTCCTAGAGTATGACAATCCATTTGGATTACTTGCCCCCAAGCAATTGACATGTCAAAATATGTTGCATAGGGTTGCAATGAGAAATCACCGTAGTCTTAAGTGAGAGGATATAATGTCGGAAGCGTTGGACGGCTTGAACGGTAGCCAAGGCTAGTTTTTCAACATGTTGATACTTGAATTCAGTTGGTGTGAGACTTCGACTCAAGTAATAAACAACATGTTCGTCGTGCACATCATCCTCTTGGACGAGAACCATGCCAATAGTGTACTCCGAGGCAGCAAGATAAAGGAAATAATCGCGACTGTAATTAGGAGGAAAGATAAGCGGAGCTCGCGTTAGGGACAACTTTAAAGCTTCAAAAGCATTGTTGGCAACGGTATCCCATACGAACTCTGAATCTTTCTTTAATAGCCGCGTAAAACCACGAGTTATCTCAGCGTAATTAGGGATAAAACGACGAAGAAAGTTTGCTTTCCCCTGCAAACTTTGCAACTCGCACAGTGTAGAAGG
This sequence comes from Picea sitchensis, assembly GCA_010110895.2. NCBI lineage: Eukaryota > Viridiplantae > Streptophyta > Pinopsida > Pinales > Pinaceae > Picea > Picea sitchensis. Next base: position 22,747 of record SNQJ01S0186528.1, read on the forward strand.
AGGAGGGAGATTAAGAATCGCCTCAACCTTAATATGATCCACCCGGATCCATTGACGTGAAACGATAAAACCGAGAAGACGGCTGGATTCTACGCAAAAAACGCATTTATGAGGATTTAAACGTATACGATAGAACCGACAGCGAACTAAAATAGCCCGGAGGTGGGTAGGGTGATCGGCTCTGCACATAGAATGAGCTGGTAAATCGTCCAAACAGGGTTGAACGATATGCTTAATGTCATGAAAAGCATAAGACATAGCGCGTTGAAAAGTGTCGCCCGCATTCTTAAGACCAAAAGGGAGTTTCCTATAGGCAAAAGTACCCCAAGGACAAATAAAAGCAGTTTTACGTTGGTCCTCGGGAGCAATGTTAATTTGATTATAGCCGGAGAAACCATCCATGAGAGAGAATATTTCACTGCCAGCGCAATCATCGACAATCTGATCGACGAAGGGGTTAGGAAAGTTGTCTTTGGGACAAGCTTTGTTAATATCCCTATAATCAACACATACATGAATACTGCCGCCTTTTTTGTCAATCGGGACAGGATTGGAAACCCATTCTGTAAGAGCCACCGAATAAATAAAGCCGGCTTTTAGAAGTTTTTCAACTTCGATCTTGATAGCCGCCACTTTACGTGGGTGAACTGGACGAAGGCGTTGCCAGACAGGTTTAGCACCGGGGTATGTCTTTATCTCATGTACAACAATTGCAGGGTCGATACCTGGCATCTCTTCATAGCTCCAGGCGAAGATGTCACAAAATTATTTGAATAGAGACGTATAGGTGATTATTTCGTTAGGAGAACACGAAGCTCCAATATGAACATTTTCAATAATCCCAGGTTTAATGGATATGTCAATGGGAATCGTGGGCGAGATATTACTTAAGTTCCCTTCAACAAACACATCATGTGAAGATGCGGGAACCGTCGAGATGACAACAACGGTTGATGGAGTCGAAATCCATTGGTAGTTCTCAAGAGTGTGTTGCTCCAGAAAGAGTATGGAACGATGATGTCCATCGTCCCAAGGGGTGTCCTCCATGACGGACATGATCATCTCGGTAGTGGGAAAAATAACACGAAAAGGATCGGGAGACAACTCATCAAGAGAAGAGGTAGAAGGTGTTGTCGATTGAATGGCCTGATAGGCAGATTCAACCGGACTTAATGGCATGGCATCATCGAAACGAAGATGATCTCCAGGGTCAGGGACAATCCAAGGGTCGTGTGATGCAGGAATTTCATGAGGCACGGTGGAGATCATGTTGATAGAAGCAACTGACGGGCGTGGAACATCGGGCGGTGGATTGGGAAAAGTACCCATTAACGAGGAGTCCTTTAAAAGGCCTACACCGACATTCTCATAACCCGGTGGGGTTTTAGCAATAAACGGCACGTTGCCAGTACGGGTATCAGAATTGAAGAAGGCAAGTTGGTCAACCGTAACAACCTTTCTTTGATGAGGGAAATGTACTACATGGAAAAGTGTGGACACAACGGCACGCATGGAATCGATCCAGCTACGGCCAAGTAAAATATTATAATCAAGGGGAGCGTCAAAGACTTCCACTTCAACTTGGACCATCTTACCTTCTAGTGTGATAGGCAACAAAGGAAGAACACCGTAAGGCTTAAAACCAGAGCCATTGAAGGCTTTAAGAGTGTGTTGTGATTCATTCAAGGGAGGAGAGCCAATGGCTTTCCAACAAGCAAAAGACATGACACACATTGAGGCACCCTCGTCAATAACAGTTCGGCAAATGTTCTTTTCAAAGACAACAACTTGTATCTGGAACGCGAGTTGCAGAGGTAACCGTGGAATATGATCATCCAAGTCAAAGACTATTAAATTTGTATATGTTGGGTCAATTCCACCTATAGATTTTAACAGTGCCTTCCATTGCACAGGACAAGACTGACGGACTTCAAGGGCTGACATCGCTAAAGGTGCCTGGGCCAGATCTTCAACAATACTATAGTTCTGGGCCACACGAGCATGAGGATTGAAAGTCGATTTCCTAACAACACCTTTTGGGGGTGGTCGTAGAACTGTATCAAGACTCGGTCGTTCGAGATGAAGAGGACCGTTTGTAGGTGGAGTCGTTGGAGAGGGTTGAACCAATGAAGGAGGTAAACCATCAACCTTCTCCTTAGATGGAGTATAATATTTGGCTCTAGTCGTGAGTGCAAATTTGTTTTTCTTAGAATCACTAGTACACATCAAAACATATGATGTCTTAGAAGAGGAGGGTTGGTCTTGAATGACCAACTGAGCCTGTTGCTGAAACGGGAAGGGTTGGGATAAGACAGTCGGTGTAGATGGTTTTGGAGCTCCTTGAAGGAACTTCGTGACCTCGGCACGTCGTGGACAATCCTTCATGTAGTGATCATCACCATAGATAAGGCAAGGGTAGCGGGGTTTGCGCTTATCTCGATCTTCAACAGGAGTAGTTTTAGTTTGCTCTGCTTGATTATTATTTTTTCCCTCCTTATTCTTGCCTCTCCCCTTTTTAGATTTGTTTTTACCGGCTGGGGTAGATTGAACAGCGTTTACCTCAGAAGTTTTTCCGGTGGGAGTGGCAAGAGATGGAGCATTTTGAACATTAGAAGAAGTAGATTTAGGGGTTGTAATTGAAACAAAATGTGAATGGGCTTGGGCAGTACCAATCACACCGTCAGCTGCATGTGAGGCAACTGGAGTAGTTGAAGTGCTGGAAGTACCAGGACGAGGTAATTCAGGTAGTAAATCGTAAAGTGTTCCCGTTTGCGAATAAACGAGATCAAGATATTGAGCACGACTTATAGCCTGCTCCTCTCTGACAATGCCACCCATGGCAATGTCCTTACCAATTTCATTCACAAAGGATTTCGTAAACCATTCTGCCAGTAATTGATCGGGGAGTTCAAGTTTAATGAGACAGCGATGTCTTCGCCACTCATGGATATGATCAGATATATGAGTTCCTTTAGCCTGTTTGAAAGAAGTCAAAATCTCAGTCCCGGTATCATAACGGATCAGTAACTGGTAATGTGTAAGGAAAGCCATAGCTAGGGTGTTAAAATCAGGGAAGAAACCTCATGGAAATTCAATATACCACTTCGCAGCAGAACCGGTAAGGGTTCGTTGAAAAATACGTAAACAAACAGAGTCGTCCATCAATGAGTTGGATGAACACCATAGGTGAAAAGTCATAACGTGATTGTTTGGGTCCTCTCCCACTTTTCCGTCGAATTTAGGAATGTCCGATGGAAGCTTGGCTGGAATAACGGGCCATTGGGGAGAATGAGGAATAGGATCATTTAAAATCCTAGACAAATCTGGCAAATCCAAAGTAGCAAGAAAAGGTAACTGTCGATTGACTTGCGGGTACTGATGGCTTTGGGGTGGAAGCCCTGTCGACAAACCAGTAGGACCATAAGCAGTCTGCCCATAATGGGAAGACCCAGGCAGATTCGGTGGTGGTTGGAGAGGATAGTAGTTCCAGGGATTGTAACCTTGAGTTTGATTAGGGACCTGAGTTTCAGCATTTGGACCCTGACCCCAAATAGGATTAGGTATACCTGGATAAGGTTGGCCTATAGAAGGGACAGGCTACTGCTGCCCCCCAGTCGTTTGAGGAAGATTTTGAATCATCTAATTCCAATAATGGGCCAAAGAGGGAGGTATATTTTGTCCAAAAGGTGGGGTTGGTCACCCTATCGTAGGTGGTGTTCCAACCGGAAGTTGTGTAGTAATTGGAATATGTCCGGTAAGAGGAAGTTGAGTTGTACCACCTAGGCCACCAATGGGAACCTGCAAGTTTGATGTAATGGACGGTATAGTGCCACTAGGATTAGGATTGCTAGAAGGAAATTGAGGGAGTGTT